>LPNX010258829.1:391733-418736 GCA_001517045.1 Pseudotsuga menziesii
TTTGTACAGTAGGACAATGTTTATATGAGTAATCATATATTATAATTCACATCATTAGTGTGAAAATATGTATATTAATACAAGAGTAAAGAATTGGAGACTAACACTTTCTTTTTTGACATCATGCTATCTCTCCATACCTTCTACTCTTTTCATTAGTTTAGTTATTGTTGTTTTCAAAGATGTGATTCCCTGTGTTGTTTCTTTCACTGTAGCTTGGCTTATATCTAGCGCCTCCTTGTATGGAATTTTTCCAAACAAGATATTTGGTGTAACTCCTAATCCAACTCCATGACATCATCCACTTGCATCAAATGCTAGTACCTTAGCAAGGGCATCATCCCTAGCTGCAAAGTATTGAGATGCAACTTCTACTTGTGCTTGTTCAATTTTTTGCTAATATTGACATACAATTAAATCAGATCATAGAATAAAACATTTCCAACATGTAAAATGAAATTTTAATCAATATCTAAATTAAAATGTTGAAAACATACCATAGTTTCTCCTATAGGTCATGTGATTGGAGTGCCATCCTTCTTTTGATGGCACTTCTTCCATAAGTATGCCCTAGTAATGCTTGTAGTTGTATCATTAGAGGCTATAGATTCTAGTTGCAACAAGTGAAATAGTATGGTCAAGTTTTGACATTACAATGAAAGTAAAATATGCTAATATTTCTCATATCAGATAAAGTATCATCACAATTGTTTACCATATCATCTTTGACACATTGATAACATCGACGTCCAGAGGTGTGTAAGTCCCTCTCTTTTTCTCTATTTTCCTTGTTTTTTTCCTTATATCCTAGAAATCAATTGAAAATAACATATATAAGTCAACATTACAAGCCAATAGACATTCTAAAAAACTTGATTATATAATATGTGAACTTTTTGCTTACCAGGAATTCAGTGGCAGATCATGATAGGATGAATTCTCTCCACACTATCTCACTTATCCTAATTGGAGGGACATGTTTTAATCTTTCCTTTATTGACTCATAAGGGTCACAATATTTTTTGGTCAACTGATATCTATGGATGTTTTCCTTATGGACAATGTATTTTATACAATATTCTTTAAGGAACGGAGGGATTATGATTTTTTCTTGCAACTTACAAGAATTGGATTTTTAGATGTCATACATGGTTTGAAAATAAACTTAGAAATCATCCAAAAATATAAATGTTGAAAAGAAATACATGTAATGTCTAATACTCACATTAATTATGTTCCACAACTCCTCCTTTAATTGATTTGAAAACTTCCTCCCATCAAAATAATTGATTGGAACCATTTCCTTTGCAAGCACACCTAGTAATGAAGATAGCTTCACAAAGTTTGGACCAATTGGTCGGTTCCTTTCATTGAAATAAATTTCAATCTTTTCCTCCAAGTTATTAGTTTCTGCACATTTAGATGCTCCTCTACCTTTCTTCTTAACTTTGTTTGTCGATGCTTGTGTAGAGGGATCTTCACCTTGTATACTAATATCTTGTTGGCATTGTTCTTTGTGAACATATTCTATAAAAGAAGGGCACGTAACCGTGTCATGGATTTCTATGTCGTAAAATGTTATTTATGAAGAACTACAAAATTATACATTAATGAGCTTACGTTGTTCTTCATGTTGCTTTGCCTCTTTCTGTGTTGAGGGATCTTCCCCTTCTACACCGTTATCCATACGACATGGTTTTTTGTGAAAATATTCTATAAAATAAGGGCACATAAAGGTGTTATGGATTTCTTAATCATAACATTTATAGTTATAAAGAACTAGAAAAACCGAATTAATGGGGTTACCTTGTTCATGTTGCTCCTCCTCTCGAAATGAGGAAAATGTATCTTTGTTGTTTGATTCTTTGTTAGGGCTAGTAGAGTCATTCAAATGCATATAAGGTGTAACATTCTTTTCATTTGTTTGTATTTTCCTCTTCTTTGTAACTATAGCCAAGAATGTTATTAAGCATATTCCTAACATCACCACACAATAAAAATAAGCACTATGTTACATAAGGAAATACATTGTTCTATTTCTGAACATTCACCTTCTATGATGAATGTCTCTTTCTTTCCCATTTTATCATTTTGACGTGTTCTTTTTGAAAAGTTCATAATCAGATTTCTTTTATTTTGTGTCATAATCTATTTTCTCTAATTTTTTAAAAATGATTATAGTATTGATTAGCCACATTCTAATAGATTGTTATTAAAGTACAAAGTAATATGTTTTAACCATTTAAATTAAATAAAAGTAGTATTCCCATTTGTTGTGATGGGGAATTTTTTTTTTGCAAATAACTCACAGATGTAGCCTCTTGGGTGGCTCGGCCACAGTTTTTTTAATATCAAACCTACTCGTTTTTGTTATAAAAAAAAATTAAATTAAACAAAAATAATGATATACTTCAATCACAAAACATCACTTGTACCTACATGTGTCCAATTTTGACAAATCCTACATAACCAAAAAAATAAAGTCTATCATCAATCAATTGCTAACTGGAAGTTGTTTAAACAATTAATATATCTGACAAGTTTCAAAAGTAAAAGGGAAGACTATCTGTAAGGAATATCTACTAAAAGGAACATATGACATAACTTGAGAGAGAGAGAGAAGGTTAGAGTGTTGTAGGTTTATATTAGACACATACAATATCCAACAAGATATATCAATCTCCAAGAGTGAGGACACCTCATCCTTAGAGGCTACAAGAAGGATAGGGTCTACACACGCAACCCCAAAGATGAACACGGTAAAGGTCTTGCAGCAATGGGAAATTGAATTCCAACTCTAGTGGTAACAAAGCAATCACAGCCTAGCTAAATGAATGTTAAACAATCCACGACTCAGCTAGGAATAATCACCACAATCCGCAGTCAGCCCTAGAGGAAACCAAAATTTTTACATAATTTTCAAAATTTTCTAGTGTAGGAACCACTATTTTGATTTCTGTTAATAAAGAAACCACATAATGGATATTACACTTACTAGCATATGATAAAATTTTGTATAAAATGAAACACAAAATGCATATTACACTTAAAATTTTGTAGCAGAGCAACCACTATTTTGAGTTCTGTGAATAAATAAACCACATAATGTTTTTAGTGTTTGTTGTTTTCGGTTATTATGTTGTTTCCATGAAAGCATTGATAAAATACCTGCAATAACGTAGAACTCGTAACGCAGAACAAGAATGTGTGAAACTTAAGTTACACCTCACTTAGCTCACCTCAATATATCCCAAGGGCTTTAGCTTCATATTTCGTGGTGTTGAAGACCAAAATCAAATCAAGTAAATGCTAGATTTTGCAAAAAGAAAACTCCGCCCTTTCCCGAAAAAACTATTCGCGGGAAATAAAATGTGAAAAATTATGTTCGGGATCCCATTTTTTTATTTATTAAATTTCATTTTTTGTTTCTTTTTGGTAAATTTAATTTCAATATTTTTGGGTATAGATAGAAAAACACTTGATTTCTTTCGTAAGGTTTCCAATGAAAAGGGGAAGGGCCCTAGTAGTAGGAGTCATGTAGGAAGACCAAAGGAAGGAAAGAGGGAACCAAGGAAATGCATCGAAAGGAAATGAAATATTATCCTATTGTGGTGGATTCCATGAATTTAAATAATGTAATAAGCATGGATTCTAAGGAATTGATTGTGAGGTTTATTTTTAGAAGGATGGGGACAATCAGTTTGTTTCAATAGATTCAAGTGCAATAGTAATCAATTTTATCTTACCACATAAGGGATTTCATTTTCATCTTAGATTAGATGTTGAGGTTACATCCAAACATAATATTATTTCTAGTAGGTATCTACCGCATTTATACCTAGGTGGATTTACCGGTTACTTGATCAAATTACATATATATTATTCAAGGTTCCATGTCAATAAGTAAGGATACCATAAGGATAAAATAATTGTACAAAATTAGTCTATTTCCATATAATCTCTTTTGATTATACACAAGATAATTTCTCTTTATGCTATTTGTAACTACTGGAATTACAAATATACTTTCTTAATTGACATATCAGTTAGGAAACCATGGATATTAGAATAATGAGAAGAGATATACATTGCTACATTTTCTCTATATTCTCTCCATAAGTTTGACAATTCAATACATTCGTTAAGGTCCTACTTGGAGAAAACATACAAGAACCTATATAATTATTTTAAATATTAATAATTTTTATCATTACCTCTTCCGACCATATGAAATTCTTATAAATATAAAAGGAATTTGAACCATTAACCTATGTCTTTTAGACCACTATTATAGCATTCAAACTATTCTCCTAATGAAAATATGATAACTTGCTTGATGGACCATATGAATATGATGTGACCCCCATCTCCTAATAAGTATAATTTTTAACCTACAATGTCAACCCTCCATCTCTTTATAATTATCAAAAAAATAGGTATATACCTAGTATTGTAGGTGTTAATGATGTAAAGGACACCTTTCTAATTCCTACAATACTTGTTATATGAATTAGTGAACCATGACAATCTTGTAGTTAGATCAGAGAAAAAGATGGTATATAGATCAAAATTTTCATCTAATCTATCCTTAAATATTCCCTTAACCATAATCCCAAAAAGAAAATTATTTACACCAATTGAAGTAACATATACTACCTTGAATAATGGACATCACAAAGGAGGAAAAAATTTCATTTATCTTGCACTAGTGGACCATATGAAGGAAAATGGTTGTGAACCAAATGTTCATACTTACAAGCTCTTAATGAATGGATTTCACAAGGAAAATGACTTGTTACAAATAAGGATGTTGAGAGGGTATACCATAAAATCGACCATGTATATTAGCCTATTGTGGTGGATGACATGAAGTTAAATAATGTAATAAGCGTGGCTTATAATGCATTGATTTTGAGGTTTATTTGTAGAGGGATTGGGACATTGAGTTTGCTTCAATGGATTCAAGTGCACTATTAATCAATTTTAGCTTACCACATAAAGGATGCCTTTTTCATCTTAATTAGATGTTTAGGTTACAATATCCAAACATAGTATTATTTCTAGTCGGTATCTACTGCATTTATTCCTAGGTAGTTTTACCAGTTACTTGATCAAATTACTTATATATCTTTCAAGGTCCCATGTCAACAAGTAAGGATACCATAAGGATAAAAAAATTGTACTAAATCAGTATATTTCCATAGACTCTCTTATGATTCTATACATGATATTTTCTCTTTGATATTCTATTTGTAACTACTGGCATAATATGACTCATTATTGTTTCTTTCCTTACGAAGATATCTATCATATGCATTCAAACAATTTTTTTAATTTTTTCTTGGCTGGATTTATGATCTCTTATTCTTATGGAAATCATATGAGCTAAAATTTCTATGGGTGTATGCCTTACAAATCTACTTTCTTAATTGACATATCAATTAGGTAACCAGGGAGATTAGAATAATGAGAAGAGATATACAGTGTTACATTTAATCTATAGTCTCTCCATAAGTTTGGCAATTCAATACATTGGTTAAGGTCCTACTTGGAGAAAACATACAAGAACCTATATAATCCTTTTAAATATTAAGAATTTTTATCATTACCTCTTCCAACCATAGGAAATTCTTATAAAGATAAAAGGAATTTTAACCATTAACCTATGTTTTTTTAGGCTAGTATTATACGATTGAAACTATTATTCTAACGAAAATATCATAACTTGCTTGATGGACCATATGAATATGATGTGACCCCCATCTCCTTATAAGTATAATTTTTAACCTAGAATGTCAACCCTCCATATCATTATAATTATCAAACAAATTATAGGTATATACCTAGTATTGCAGGTTCTAATGATGGAAATGACACCTTTCTAATTACTACAACACTTGTTATATGAATTAGTTAATTGTGACAATCTTGGTGCTAGATCAAAGAAAAAGATGGCTATATAGATACAAAATTTCATCTAATATATCCTTAAGTATTCCCTTAGGCATATTCCCTAACTGAAAATGATTGACACCAAATGAAGTAACATATACTACGTTGATACCAAAGTTGACATTTATCTTGCACTAGTGGAGCATATGAAGGAAAGCGGTTGTGAACCAAATATTCATACTTACAACCCTTTGATGAATGGATTTCACAAGGAAAATGACTTGATACAAATAAGGAGGTTGAGAGGGTATACCATGAAATACACCATGTATATTAGCCTATTCTGGTTGATGACATGAAGTTAAATAATGTAAGAAGGATGGATTATAATGCATTGATTATGATGTTTATTTGTACAAGGATGGGGGAAATGAGTTTTCTTCAATGGATTCAAGTGAACTAGTAATCAATTTTAGATTCCCATATAAGGTATTGCATTTTCATATGAGGTGATATGTTGAGGTTACAATATGCGAACATAGTATTATTTCTAGTGGGTTATCTATTGCATTTATACCTAGGTGGCTTTACCGGTTACTTGATCAAATTGCTTATATATATTTCAGGGTCCTATCTCAATAAGTAAGGATACCATAAGGATACAATAATTGTACTGAATTAATATACTTCCAAAGACTCTCTTATGATTCTACACAATATATTTTTTCATTGATCTGGTATTTGTAACTACTAGCATGATATGACACATTAGTGTTTCTTACCTTACAAAGAGATGTATTATATTCATTCAGACAATGATTTCTTTTTTTTATTGGTTGTATTTATGGTATCTATTCTTATAGAAATCATATGAGATAAATTTCTATGGTGGTATGCCTTACAAATATACTTTCTTAATTGACATATCAATTAGGTAATTGGTGATATTACAACAATGAGAAGAGATGTACGGTGTTGCATTTAATATATATGCTCTCCATAAGTTTGATAATAAAAGAATTTTAAACCATTAACCTATGTTTTTTAGACTAGTCTTATACCATTGAAACTATTCTCCTAATGAAAATCTAATTACTTGCTAATATATCCCTCCAGTCAAATTTAAATGATGCCTACCTTCCATCTACCACATATCATGCAATGCCAATCTATAGCCTCCAGCTCATTTATGTATTTGCATTGTTCAATGAACCATTTTAGTGGTGGATGTGTAGTAGTTTTTACAGATTCATGCATGGGAATTTCTATTTGGTCATTGGAGAGTCAAGAACAGGTGGCATATGAAATTATTGAGCCAAGTGATCTCTAATAATGTTATGGCCATTGCACTGCACCTTTGAGTAATTTACTCACTCCCAAATCATATTTCTTGAGATCCAAAGGAAATGAAGTTTCCCATACCTTCCAAGCCATTAAATGAGGTGATAGAACCCAGTTCTAACTCCTCCAAAAAATACATTGATATGTTAAAATGGTGGTGACAACTTTAACATCTTGATCTCCTATCATACTAACAACATATATTAGTTAATATACATGCTGGGATATATCCACATTAGAAACATGTTTATATTTAACCCATAGAGCCTCCCTATGATGTAAGTTATAAATATCCTTGAGAAGTAATAGAATAGAAGATATAAATGCTTATGCAATAAGTAAAATAAGAATATAAGAAACTAGAAGTCGCTAGCGCCATCTGCATAGCATATTCTATAATAAGTTTTATTCCAAGGCAATATTCCTATGATTCTAACAAGTAACAATATTATATTAGACCTAGAATTATAGTCTCATGTCGTGGTTATACATACAACAAAGTTTCAAGCCCATCCAGATATAAGATCCTATAGATTCATGCATATTCTCTTTTTCATCTTTTTTGGTTTTTATGTTTTTGAAAAAAAAGGAGTAACAAAGGGACCGATTTCATCTTGTGGAGGATGTATTATTAATTTGTTATCTGAGTTTGGACTACGCGGGGGAGCAACAGAGGGGTTGATTTCATCTTGCATAGGTCATATTCTTCATTTTTTGGTTGAGTTTGTATTACATGGGGCGTGACATCGTTTGGAAAGGACACAATCTTGTTTATGAGGAGGATTTACTTTCTGTTGGGAACATATCCTTATAGCTCCACATATACAGTGATCCCCACACTTCATCTGGGACAATATAAAGGGTTTTTACAGCAAAAATTGGAGCTGCAATCCATATGGACACCTACAGGAATCATTATAATCTTCCTTCTTGTTATGACTTTCCATAATGTTTCTGGGTAGTGAAGGAGGGTGCTACAGCATAATAAGGGATTTTGAGAAGAAGACTATTTAGGTTGTTTTGAGGAGATGGCAGGGTCAGGAAGACACCAAGGAATATCAAGACACCAAAGAAGGGAAGCTCACTTCCATAAATCATTGTTCACACCCAGGAAGCTACAGGTTAGAGTTAAAGTAATTTCCAATTTTCTTGTCCACCATAGAATTGTTGTTATAGTCATTGTAAACTCAAAGCTATATGAATATGATATTGAGGGTTTATTTTCCTTGTTATTTATCCAAATAAATTTCTATTGAATTTATTGTTCACTGTTAGTGCTACAAAAATAAAGATCTAAAAATTTTAGTCAGTATACAATCCAAACATTACACATATGATGGCACTGATTTGCAAAATGAATTCAAAACCCTTAAGATCTGAAATGAATTCTCTGTCTTAAACAAATTTTCACAATATATAACTTTCTTCCACATCGAAATTCTAGGTTTTCGCATGTTCCTTTACAGAGTGAAATTCTTTCTGGGATGCAGGAATAAAAAGTTGGCTTTTGGACTTTTGACACTTCAAAAACAAGATTTTCTACACAACACTTCTTCCCCTCTATTGATCTATTAATTTCATGGCCATCCAGAGTGTTTGTAGAACTTACTTTTTCACACAAAGAAATGGATTTCTGATCTTTTGATCAATGTCCCCACCAAATCAACAGCATATTTAAAAATTTATTTAGTGCTTTCCATAGAATATCATGCACATGAAACATTTTTCAAATCTTACAACTTATCCCAGCAATGTTACTATAAGCCATCGATCTTCCCCACGATCGATCCCCACCTTACGATATTGTTGATGTATTTGTAACTTTGGAATGTATTCACTTGTATATTTTATGTATTGTACCCCGATTTTCCTATCGGGAAGTATTTGTAATATAATTGAGTCATGTCATAACCTGATGTTCCTATCAGAAGAATAAATAATGTAAACAAGTCATGTAAAGTCATAGAGGATAACACTCCTTATTGTTCAAGGGTTAAAGTCCCTGTATTTTCGAGGAACTAGGGTTATTAGACTCTCCTAAAGAAGCTGACCTTGGTATGTTATTGTCAAGTCGAGAATTAGTATAAATAGAAAGTGAGCCTCTCTAGTTATCACACAGTCACTCACACTCAGTTGTAGTGCATGAGTGAGAGAGAAGGAGCTGGGATAAGAGAAAGAACAACTGTTAGAGATCATCTTACTGTATTTGGGTTTTACTGCTGCTATTGGTTCCTATTCTATCTCTAAGGAAGTTGCAGGGTTTTCTCCTTTCTGGTTTCCCCAAGGAAAATATTTGTGTCTATTGTCTCTTATGATTGATTGTTTTGCATGTTATCCTCCCAGATAAGATCCTAAGATAATACTATCTAAATTGATAAAAATATAACATGGTATCAGAGCTAACATGAGAAGAAGACATTGTGCATCTACGAAAGCTAGGGATTCTTATTTTTTGGGTCTCTCTCCACAATCCATCAGAAAAAGGAGGCTAGGATGAACCTCCATTGATGGGTGAATCATTCTGTCTAAGTAGAATCTTATTCTCAGAAGTTTCATTTTTTGACCTACAACTACATCATGAAATTAGGGCTTTTCACCAAAGAGGAATTTTTTAGTGATCCCAGGCTAGGATTGTTCTCCTCCTCAAAATCAAAGTTTAGAGATAAGAATCAAGGTTTTTGGTTGGGTATAACTTTGAGAAAGTCAAACCCTAATATTCCCTAGAACCAAAAAACCAACACTGTAGAAGATCAGCTCTAGATCTAGTTTTCAACTTCTCAAATTGGTAAGATCTAAATATTTTGTATTTCCATTTGAGGTTCTCACTTAAGATATCTCATCATACCAAGCATGATGAAACTATTGAAGTAGTTCATAACTTCTAAGCTTTGAAATATAGGATCTCCCTGGTCTTGGAAGAAAATGAGTTGGACTCTTACATCAATGAAGAGGTTCCAGTTCCAGAGGGAGATGATTCCAAGGCCTTACTAAAAATTAAATTGTTCATGTCTAAGAGGATTATTGCTGATTAAATCAAGGATCACCTCATACCACAGGTTTCCTCCCTAAACACACATAAATAAATGTTTTATGCCCTGACCAAACTGTTTGAAGGAAAGAACATAAATCAGACGATGACTTTGAGGAACTAGTTGAATAATGTGAAGATCTAGAATGAGGAGACTATACAGTCATACTTCACAAGGGTATCTCAGATCAAACAACAACTTGAAGAAATGGATGAATAAGTCAAGAATGCAGATATTTTGATGACCACCTTGAATGGTCTCCCTAGATCATGGGACTCCTTCGTTCAAGGGATTTGTTCTAGAAGAAATCTAGTCACCTTCAGTATACTGTGGGAAGAATGCTCACAAGAAGAAGATTAGATAGTAGCCTGAGAAGAAAATATGGGAAGTGAAGATCAAGATCTCACAATACACTCCAAAAAAAGAATAAGGGACTATCATCATTCCAAAGGTAAGCATTTCAAATCTAGAAAACCTAACAAGGACATATCTAAATACAGATGCTTTAGTTGTGAGGCAGTGTGGTTGAGGAAGCTAATATCTGACTTATTTGATCTCTAGTTGGATGCTACTTGTATTTATTGTGACAACCTATGTTGTGTGACGTTATCAGAGAAACCGATGTTCCATGAAACGTTGAAGCATATAGAGATAAAATATCACTATATCATGGATATGGTGTAGAGAGGAGAAGTGAAGCTCTAGTATGTTGTAGTGGACGGGAAAATAGAACATGTGTTGACCAAGCCATTGGCCAGAGAAAAGTTTGAGTACTTCAGGGAGAAGCTTGGTGTTCTCCAGATCAAGGTTCCCTCCAAGGGGAGGTGATGAGTCTGAGAGCCTTTTTGACATGGTAGGATTGGTTCCTTCCATGGTCATATATAAGTGCAGGAGCCATTCTGACATGGTGGCAAGCTGGGACTCCTATGGTCAAATGTAAGTGCAGAGCCATTCTAACATTATGGCAGGCTGGGCCTCCCATGGTCAGGTGTAAGTGCAGAGCCTTTCTGACTTTGTCAGATGTAAGTGCATGCGTTCTGACATGGTTGTGCATGCGTTCCTCTCATGGTTATATGTAAGTGTCGAGTGATCCTTTCTGACTAGGGTTAGATATAAGCATTGAAGAAGACCTACCTGGAGGCTAGGCCTACTACTAGCATAAAAAAGGGATGGCTCTATAGAACTTCCTATGACAAGTATAATTGAGGGATAACATAAGTTGATTGACATAGCAGAAGCAGTGATGATGATGATCCAGTGATGATCCATCTTTGATGATGATCTAATGATGATCCAGTAATGATCTAGCTTTGATGATGATCCAGTGATGATCCAATGTTGATGATGATCCAAACTTGATCCAAAGAAGAAGACTTGTGTTGATGAATTGTGTCAAGAGAATACCTTCCTAGTTAAGAGGGAGTGTTGATGCATTTGTAAATTTGGAATGTATTCACATGTATATTTTATGTATTGTACCCTTATCTTCCTATAGGGAAGTATTTGTAATGTAATTTAGTAATTTCATATCCCAATGTTCCTATCGGGACAATCAATAATGTAAACAAGTCACGTAAAGTCATAGAGGGTAACCCTCCTTATTGTTCAAGGGTTAAAGTCCTTGTAGTTTCGGGGAACTAGAGTTATTATACTCTCCTAGAGAAGTCGGACCTGGTAAGTTATTGTCAAGTCAGGAATTAGTATAAATAAAGAGTAAGCCTCTCTATTTATCACATAGTCAATCACACTCAGTTGTAGCGCATGAGTGAAAGAGAAGGAGATGTGATAAGTTAGAGAACAGTTGTCAGAGATCATCTTACTGTATTTCGGTTTTACTGCTACTATTGGTTCCTATTCTATCTCTAAGGAAGTTGCAAGGTTTTCTCCTTTATGGTTTCCTTGAGGAAAATATTTGTGTCTATTGTCTCTTGTGAGTGATTGATGTGCATGTTATTATCTTAGATAATATCCTAAGATATTACTATCTAAATTTATAAAAATCTAATAGATATTGTTTTATTTGAGTGATTGGTTAAGGTTTAAAACTCCACAAAGCTTCACATAATTGATCACTGATAGGATCAATTCTTCTCTGCAATTTGGAAACCAGGGTTTTATGGAATGAATGTGGGATGAATTCATCCTTCTACATAACTATATGAATACATGAAATCCATTAAATACACATGCAGATTCTAATCCTCTGTTCTTTATTCAATTCATTGGAAATTTAAATACACACAGAGAATTCTACTTTTTCACTCCTCTCTCACACTTTTTTGCACCTCTCATTCCTCCATTCATGCTATGTGGAATTTCTCTCCATCTCAAGCTATATGAGCTAATCAAATATTTTGTGAGCTATCCTCAAACCTCTATGAGATATCCTAAGCTCTGTGAGCTAACCTATGATTCTGCAAGCCAACAAGCTCTATAAGCTAACTAAGCTACTAAGAAAATAACTCAATCTGATTTAAATATAAGAGGATTCTATTTCTAGATCCTATAACAAATGGGTATAGTCCATATTGGTCTCTTTTAACCCTATGAATCACAAATGACTCAATCCTAACTATTACATGTGGAAAAGGATTTAGATTCCTCATCCATTTTATTCAGCTTTTACAAAAGAAAGAAAATTACAAATGTATGAGACTCTAGGTCTCTAAAGAGCTCCCTTGACCTTGTGAAGTCATGAATAACTTGACCCTATTGATTCTATTCTCCTGCATCAACATATCAATAGTACATTGAATACAAAAACCAACTAAGACTATTTGGTACAGATCAATGGTATTTTTGACAAGTGTTTTTACAATGGTATTCTCCTTAACCAAATTACATAAGAAAATAAGCCAAAAAAATCAGGAGGATCTAGTTGGGATCATTATAATTTACTATTAAAAGCATATCCCCCTTGTATAAAAATTAAACCCTCTCACTTGCTTTAGATAAAGCTCGTGATGTTGAGTGGAGATAAGAACTGTGTAAATGCGCAGAGGAACCATGGACCACTATCATTTTTGTACTCAATGGTTACTTTTGTTTTTCCATCAGGACTCAACCAAGAGTAGGTTCCATTCTTTCTAGCCTTTGTTAGCTTTTCTCCCATCTTGGTATCGACCACATGGGTGAGAGGCATAAACTCATGCATTTAATTAGTTGCATAACTCATCTAGTAATAGGGAATGAAAGACATACTGGACCTCACACAGATTTCCATCCTTACTAACAGATCACAACATAGTCAACCAGTACACAATTTGGATGCCAACACATTTACACATCCTCATGACACCATTAGTAACCCACAATAGATCATGGTACCTTGATACACAGGCTTGGGAAACTTAACATTCCTCAATACACTTTAATCCAATCACGATAGTCCTAGCAAGATTAAGACATGTCACAAAATCCCTTAGCAAGCTCAAGACAGGTCATGGTTTTCTTTAGAAAGCATCAAAATGTTGCAAACAAGAAACACAAACTGAATATGAACACTATGATGAATATCAAAAACTCAAAACATAAAAATTCATTAACATTTCGAAGAAAGTTTACAGAGTTAAAATCCAAGCACATATGCTTCAAATATAAAAGTTGAACCCTTCCTCCTCTATAGAGGTTACATTTATAGTGCGATTTACCCATGAAACGTATCTTGAAATAGGTCATCAAAATTGGGAATCAAACCCGAAAGTATGTCCTAAATCCTAACAAAATATGACATGAAAGATGTGTCATGCCCACAAAACCTTTTGAGAAGGAACGTTGTGCTGTGTGTGACCAATCAAGAAGGGAAATCTCGACATTTGGGGATCTCTAGATCGATTGATGAAAGCAACAACTCATAGCATATTTTTAATAGGCTACGACTGACTCAACTACTAGCAGACATTCCAGGGGGTGATTATTTCTCACTCTATGTATACCTTTCCACTGCAAATATGTAGGCGTGGCAATCTCAAATAGATCCTTTAGGAGAGCATCCATGTCAATCAGGGAGGTATGGCCAATAGCAGGGAGATATGATTTGACAGTCCTGAATTGGGCCGGCAACTCAAAGTCCTCACTAAGTTTATCTATTATGACCTCTCCCTTTATCCCACCATTCATACCCTCAAACTTTGTGTGGTTTAGTATTTCCTAGTTAACAAGTTTGACATTTTTTTTTCTCAGGGATCAGCTTCTGCTCTGGACCCCAAAACTCAGGAAACCCTTTTTGAAACGAGGGCTAGAACAATTTGTTGAAATTTTCTACCCCCTGCTGAATAATGTTAATCCTAGGAAGTGCATTTTGGAACATGTTGTGTTTTATGGTCATCCTATTTTCTTTCAAAATAACTAATATATTCTCAATAATCCTGAAGGAAATTAGTTCTTCCCCAGATGATGATTTCAGAATCACAATCGCCTTATGGGCCTCCTCCCTAGGGATTTGTGCTAGAATCTCCTGCAGGGATTTACCACTTCTTCCTTCTACTATAGGAGCCTATTTATGCTTATCCACCATGACCAAATGATTTTCTAATGAGGGAATCTCCTTTATCACTGCATCCCATAGCAAATGGTTAGCCTCTTGTAGGGGAATTTTTCCTATGACCCTTTCCTCAAACCCAGTTACCTTCTCTTTGAGTGTCATGATATCTTCAAAAGAGTATTCACTTTCCTTAGCAGTATCCTATCCTTGAGCACTTTAATGGCCTCCTTTAATTGAGTGATTTCTAGGTCCTTTAGGCACATTTCAGACATATCTTTGATTGCAAGAGGAGTGGGTGAGCTATCCTCAGGGGTTATATAGTAATTTAATTCATCAATTAATTCTACATATTTTGCTTCTTTTCTTCCCTTGTGTGTTTTTCATCCCTCATCATACCAATGACCTTTCAGATCCAAAAATTCATGCTGGAATGTCTCAATCTCCCCTTGTAACTACACGGTCTGAGGAGGTAGTTGGATGTCTTTAATAGATGTCTTAATTTTATTTTTGTAAGCCTGTATCTTGGCTAGTGGATTAGCTAGTAAAATAGGTTTCTTTTTTTACACTGGCTTCTCAAATGCAAGGATCTTCTTTAAATAATTTTGTGCTTTTAGGTATTCTACTTGGTCATTCAGGAGTTTTAGATGAAAGTTCTAGGCTTTGTTTGTTGTCTTCTCCTACTTTAATTGGGTCTCCAGTTTAACCACCCTTTGTTGGGACCTAAGATGGGATAATTCCTCCTTGGTCAAATCAAAATAGATGATATCTCTAACTCCCTTATGGAACAAACTCTTATCTAGGATTGAGAACCGATCCATATTGAACTCGACCTTTGAATCTCCTTCCTCATTAGCAATGGCTAGGTTTAGGGAGTTTGTTGTAATATTCATGGCTGAAGTAAAAGAGACTTTGTTGCTTGATAGCTTCTTTATCTCCTTAGACTACTTCTGAGTCTCATCCTTGGATTTCTCTTTGAGCTACCCATAGGTGGTAAACATTTTCTTTTTAGTCTTAAAGTTTCCTTCAATAAGAGAGGTAAAATAATACTTCTGATAATTGAGTAGAGACTCCTCACCCCCATTATTCATTGATCATGTGGTTCCTGGGGTATTTCTCTTTGACTGTGTAGTGGTTTTCTTTATAGACACTAGTTTATACGTGATCACCATCTAATCATAATCTTCCCCCTTGCAGGGTTTACTCAAAAAATATCCTCCTTTATCACTTTCTTGAGGGGATCAAATTTAAAATTAAAATCATTCCCTAGGTTTATTACATCCTCCTCTACATCTATCCTAGGATTCTTTACAGGTTTTTGTTCATCACATTCGAAATCCCCCACCTCTGACCAAGACCTTCTTCTAGAACCATCGGTGTTTAGGGGAAAGGGAGTAACTTGTACTGTACCTTGCACTTCTTTAGGAACCCAATTTTTTCTCTACAGGAATCTAATAAAAATCATAGACAAGAGAATTTTTTTACCGGGACAAGTCGGGGATCATGGAGTGAATAAAGAATAACCTCTACACTTGTACCCTCCTTTGGGAAACAATCCCCTCATGATCGTAATTCTGTGCATGCGCCACGTGAAACTTCATGTCCTTCAAAACTTTCTCCACCACTGCCAAATGTTGTTGGCTTATTCATAATGAAGGACACAAAATTAATAGGGTATTTGATCCAAGGCTCTTTCCTGTGAGCAGTAAAAATGATCCTCATCAAAAAACATCCTCTATCTGATCAATTCTAGTACAAATACTAAGGGATTTAGGTAAACTGGTAGCATGAAAGGGGCAACCAAAAAACCATATACCCTGATAACTGAATACTTCTACATCAGAGACCACTCTTCAATACTCCCTTGCTGTAAGACAACCTTCATGTCTTCTAATATCCTCTTCCATTTAGGGTTTAGTAGTATGGAGATACTGAGGACAATTCTGTCAATGAATAGGGTGTAAGACCAGTCTTGGATCTTCTAGACAGACTGGGGCCAGTCTTTGAACACCTCTGGTTCAGCGTAATTTTTGTGGGAAAAATTTCTCCAATTGGTTATTTTTGGGTTTTTTTTTCAAAAAATAAATTTTCTATTTGGTCATTTTTAGTGTCTAATATCACCTATATTTACATAGAATATGATTTTTTTATCATAATGTTCACCAAAATTTACACATTTAAATGTTAATTTTATGTTTCATATTTAATATTCATGTACCTATTTATAAACATGTTTTTTTCAATCCAAAACAATCACCTAGAATACTATACTTACGTATAATATTACAATCCTTAAAAAATACCCTACTCTAGATCCATGTCCGGAAGGGTCTTCCTGTTGGAACTGACTATGATGGAAAATAGATACACTCGGTATCTAAACTGCTTATCCAAATCAAACTTCTCAAGATGAGAATTGATTTCTCCAGAAAAGAACTCATCAAACTCAATTTATGCTTCAAATTGACTCAGGTGAAGGAGAATTCCTAGCATTACTTCAGAGACTATGATATCACTATCAATACCTAGGATTTGACTTAAGAGGGAGACGGTTGATATGATAGGATTTATGAACAATTCGCAGGAGAGTGGGCTGATAAGGGTCTCTGAGGGAACTACAGTGTTCAAAATTATCTGGAACAATTTATTCTTGTATTCTAGGACAACTTTCCCAAACACCTGCAAAACCTTTGATTCGGTGAAGGGGATCAGGGCATGATATTGTTCTTCTGAGAGACCCAGGGAATCCCTGATAGCTCCTAGTGTAATTCAGCAAAAGACATGGGAGTGAGTATCATCTGAGATGGCATTCCCAGTGGCATAATAATTGGAGGCTACCATTTGGACACTATCTGTGAAATAGGGAAATTGTTCTAATGTGAACCCTATTAAGGATGAATTTAAATTTACCGACAGTTCTGAATGGTCTCCGGAAGGTGACAACAAAGAATTCCGGGAATCAATGACACTGGACAACCACAGACGAGGATCATAAGCATCGTAAATTCGATTGTAGATGATCTCCTCGGATAGGTGAAGTATTTTTACAGACGAGGCCATGGAAGAACTGTCAAAAGGGTTGATAAATGATGAATGAGTACCTATTGGTGATGGTCGACACTTTTGGAGGTTGCATTTGTATCCAGCTGACTCATGCTTGGAGGACGTCATATTTTCGTGGTGGTGGGAGTATTAAAGGGTTGTTAATGTCAAGCTGATTAGCCTTATAAACCATTATGCTCCCTAAATGTGACCTTTGTACCTCCAATATTTGAGTGCAATATATAATGGGGAGGGGCCCTCTAGATTTCACAAATTTGTTTTTTTATCTTTATAGTTATATTAATGGGTTAAAATATTAAATATCTTGGCTTTAATATAAAACCAAAATATTATGTAATTGATGTTTGGATTTGGTTATTACAAGGTGGAACCTTGTATGGTTTAATATATGGTTGTCATGTGCTGGTTAAGGCTATTTTGGAAAGCACATGGGTGTACTATATGAATATTCCTAACCATATATTGGAAGGAAGTTGAGAGGCCAACTCTCAAAGATTCAATTCTAGAAACTGGGTTCGTTTTGTTTTAAAATGGCCAAAAAAAGGGATTGGACAGATTTGAAAAGAAGGTATAATTTTTATATTTGATTCTTCAATATGATACTTTATAACATATGTCTTCATTTTAATTTGTATATATTTTTTCTTACATGGTGTGCAAATTGGTTCTATGTAAGATGTCAAAGGAATATCAAGTCTAGGTTGAATAATTCATAGAGTTTACAGAAAGGTACTCAGAGGATGATAAGAACACAAGATGTCGTTGTAAAAAATGTTTCAATGTTACAGTATTGACATTTGAGGAAGCACAAGACCACTTGATGATTCATGGTATAATAAGTTCATATGAATATTGTTTTTCCATGGAGAGAGAGTTCCTACTTAGGACTATATATTTGACAAGAGTAATAAATTCCACACAACATAGACACATGATTTTCCTTGAGAAATTACACATGGTGATTAACACATAGTCAGACATCAATATGATAATCACAATGATGAATTTGAAGCATTGCTTACAAATGATATTGAAGTTCTTCATAATGAAGATCATAACGACGAAACCATGGTTGATGATCATATGGTTAAAATGGTGAATGATTCTTATCAATATTATAATGAAAATCGAGATGTGGATTTTGAAAATGGCTAAGTAGAATCAATGGAAAAAAAAGTGATATCAATCAATATATAAAGTTAATTGAAGATTCCAAGGCACCATTGTACCCAGGTTGCTCTAGTTTCACTAAGCTATCGGCCACTGTGAAATTATATAGCCTTAAAGTAAGAAATGGATGGTTAGATGCAAGTTTCACCCAGTTGTTGAAGTTGCAAAGAGAAATACTTCCAACATGAAATACACTTCCAGAATATACATATATTGAAAAAAGTTTGATTAAATCATTGGGTTTGGAATATGAAATGATACATGCATGCCGTAATGACTGCACTTTATATTGGGGAAAATATGACAAAATAAATGAATGCCCAACATGTGGTGAATGAAGATGAAAGGTTGATGTTCATTATGAAAAGGTGCATACAGGTGTCTCGGACAAAGTGTTGAGGTATTTCCCTACAATACTGAGGTTGAATAGAATGTATAAGTATGGTTTTTAACTCTTATAATTATATTATATCATACACCTTCTTGTACTACCAACCTACTAAAAAATCATCTTATGTAATCTACTGAGTATTTCAATGTATATATGATTATTTATTCTCTTGTTACAGCTCTACATATATTTCAAAGAAAATGAGGTGGCATCATGAGATTTCAAGTAATTAGGGAATAATATGCCACCCAGTTGATATATCGTCATGGAAAACTATAGATTCCAAATGGCCTAATTTTTTCAATGATCCTCGCAATGTACGAGTTGCAATGGAATTGGATGAATTTAATCCTTTTGGAAACTTGAGTAGTAGTCACATTGTATTTCCAGTAGTACTAGTCACATATAGCCTTTTGTGATGGTTATGCATGAAAATGAGCTTTTGTTTGTTGTCATTGTTAATACCTGGTCCTAGAAAACCAGGAAATGACAAAGATGTTTATTTGGAACCATTGGTAAATGAACTAAAACTAACATGGGATTGACGTGAAAAGAAATTTACCTATGTGGAATGACCAAAAAAATAACATGGGATTGACGTGAAATGAACCATTGGTAAAGAAATTTTAAAAAAGGTGAAAATTTGAAGATTGACATGTGGAAGAAAAAGTCAATTCTATTCAATTTACCATATTGGGAGGTATGTGCACACATTAACTTAAGGCCTAAAATGTACGATGTTTGAAGGATTTCATTGTGTTTAATTGGAATATATTGTTTAGTTTTTCTTTGATGTTATAATTCATTGATTTTTTATACGGTTGGATGCAGAGAATCCTAATGTGTCACATTTTAGATTTAATGCACATAGAAAAAATGTATGTATAAGTATTTTTGGAACCCTTTTGGGAATAAAACATAAATTGAAGGATGGGAAAAATTCTCATCATGACTTACAATAGTTGGGTATAAGGAGGTCACTGTGGCCACAACAAAAACGCAAAAAAATATTTCTTGCACCCGCACCACACACTATTTCAACAAAGGAGAAAGAGATTCTTTGTGGTGTTTTGTTCACGTAAAAGTTCTAGATGGGTATAGTTCAAACCCTATAAATCATGTATCTATGAAATATATCAAGCTTCATAGTATGGAAGCACATGACTTCCATGTTCTCATGAAACATATCCTTCTAGTAGAGTTGTGCCATGTGCTACCAAAACAAGTTTGAAACATTATTTGTAGGATTTGCTTCATTTATAGGAGAATTTGTGCAAAAATGGTGGATCAAACAGATCTTCATAACTTATAAGATGATTTTGTGGAAACTTTGTGCTTACTTGAAAAATATTCGCCCCCTTCATTCTTTGATGTAATGATACTTGGTGCAATAGCTACATTATTGTGGACCAGTTGCATATCAATATATGTACCCTTTTGAAAGGTCATTGAAATTTTATTAAGTGCAAATCCACATAAATTCCAACATTTTATGTGCATATAATAAGATCACTTTACTAGCATCTCTTTATTCATACTTTTTTTTTCACTACAAATTGTGTGTTTTTTTCTAGGAACATGAAATTTTTCAAACGTTATGTCAAAAATAAGAATAGGCCCAAAGGTTGCATAGTTAAAAACTACACTATGGAGGATTCCATAAATTGTTGTGTTGGATATGTTGAAGGTAAGCAATATATTGAAATCTTGCCTAGTAGAAATGAAGCTTCGGATGATGAAGAAGGAGAGGTTGGAAAATATGGGAAGGCCTTATCTAGTGGAACTTATATTGAATTAGATAAAACTAGTTTGTTACAAGCACACAAATGGGTCTTGCACAACACATATGAAATTCAACCTTGGATAGAGTAAGTAATAAGAACATCCTTATGAAATCATTTTTTATTATAATATATCACTATATTTTCATAAATTCTTTATTGAAATTACTAGAAAAAGAGGATGCACTTGACCGAAATTGCCAATACTAACATCCAAGACCAAAAATATGGCATCTTACTACACAAGATCTACAACCAACGATTTAGTGTTTGGTTAAGATAATAGGTAATGATATTTTATTCATATTATATTTAATTGAACTCCATTTATCAAGACTATTATGATGTATGAACATGAGATTTTTTAATATATTTTGAAATTGCATGGTTTTCTAACGACATTTAAAAATTTACAGGTGAAAGGAAAACAAAATATTTCTAAAACCCTTAAATGGTTTTCATATGGCCCAAGGACATATGAAACTAAGTATGATGTCTAATTAAAAAATGGGTGTATATTTCATGTTAAAAGCATATAAAATGTCAAGGCCACCCAAAATAGTGGCGTGTGCATAGATGCACAAACATTAATAAGATCAAGTGCAAAGGATAAAAACCCTATACATCAAACAACAACATATTATGGAGTGATTCAAGAAATAATGTTATTGGACTACTATTCGGTGCAGATTCCATTGTTCATATGTGATTGGATAGATGTACATAAGAAGAATGGAATGAAAGTTGATGAAATTGGTTTCACCATGATTAATATGAAGAGATGCTTGATTAAGGATATAATGCTAGATGATTCATTTATTCTATCATCACAAGAGAAATAGGTATTTTATGAACAAGATCCGATAGAGAATGACTAGTGTGTAGTTTTGACATGCCCTCCAAAGGGACCAAGAAATTGTAATAGATAGGAATTTGAGTATGCAGATTTATCAAGTGTTGAAAACTTTTAAGGGACAAAATGCAAAGAGGATGAAGCTATAAAGAATTGTGCATGGATTATGTTTGAAAATATTGTGAAGGCACATGGTTGGATGTTGTTCAGTAATTAGCATGCATGATTTATTTATAGTTTTAATTTAAGTTGTATCTGTGAAAATTTATATCTTAGATTATTACTTGGATTTACCTTTCATGCATATATTTTTTGTTTGGCTACTATTTATGCAAATATCTTATCTGTTTTATTGTGTTATGTAATCTTTATTTACTTTTACAATAGATAGATTGGGTGTGGGTGATTGAGAGCGATGTGAGCTGGGGGGGGGGGGGCATATGAGCTTCAACCTTCACGTGGTTGGCCCTATTTAGTAGAGAATAAGATATTCTTAAAACCAAGAGAGGGTCATTCAATTATTTTCATTTCAATTTTTTAGAATTTCGTATATGTTATTCCTTTTTTACAAATTTATTAATTGTGTATATGAACATACCATTTTTTCATGATATATGCATGTCTTCACAATGTAAAGGAGTATAATGACAATTAATATCGTTCTCTAATGCATATTTGTAAGTTATCACCATAACAAATTTGTCAATTAGGTATCTTATTGCCAAAACATTGATTATAACGTGTTGATTTATTCATTTTAAGTACAATTGTACTTGTCTATTTTATGAATAGATTTTATTGCATGTTTGTTGAAGGAAAACAGTTGATTGCGGGATAGGTATTGACCACGGGAAGGTAATGTTATGAACAATATTGAAAGTATTTGATTACAAAAAATTTAATTACATCATATTTATTACAACCATAACTATACCCAATTGATGGTGTAACAACTAATTTGTGTGAAATATTTGTGTAATGCATAGAGGATGCCAAGATCATCTGATGTTATTGGCATCAGAGCTAAAATTTGAGGTATGGATCCTTATTATCAATACAATTTCAACATTCTTTGGGAGTATCACCTATAGGTTTCATTTTAGGTATTGGGAGTAATAAAACCTATAGTTATCGTGAAGTTTTGCTAACCACTACTAAAAATTTTTACATAATGTAGTTAGCAATCTCATTGACTAATTTTTAGTTGTTTGTGGAAATTGGTGGTAAATTCCTTTTATTTTAATAAATTAATATAAAAACATATATGAACTTTATTCATCCTTTTTGTTGAAAGGTGATAAATTGAAGCATTTGTATAATATTTCAAAATGTATCCATTTTTTTTTAATTAAAAGGACTGTACTACTGCATATTCTCTTAATTAAATTCTGAATAACATATCTAGAAACCACCTACCCAGTTCTGACAATATTTACATTCGTCCCAAAACAAAACCACCCATCCCAAAACAAAACAGCTTGATTTTTCATGGCATGCCCCATCCCGATTATATACATAATCTTTCCATAAAAAAAATAACTATATGAACCACTAACAATCCACTGAACAAGACATAACAAAACAACTAGATTTTTCATGGCATGCCCCATCCCGATTACATACATAAGCTTCCTATAGATCCTATCACTATTGGAAACACTAACAGTAAACTGAACAAGAAATAACAAGACCATAAACAAAGGGGCCTCAAACCTTAACCTAGGAAGACAGTCCCATATATGAGTGTTTGGTTCGCTTCATATTCCCGGAGGGATCTCTCGCAGTCATGTTGATTTAATTGGCCATGCCCATCCCTATAATCTCTTCCTACTCCTTCCTCAGGTGGAAGAATCAAATCCCCATCTTTGTGGCCAGCCTATCCTTCTTTGAATTAGTCATTAATCGATGGTGTCATCCTTCCAAACTCTCACTAGTTGTTCCTCCCCTTCCAATTTTGCAGCAATGCTAAGCGAAGAGTGCAATATCAGGTTAATGTTAACCCAATAGATAATAAGAAATATGTCATAACCCGTATCCCTCCCATATGTATTACTAGGGTCTACCACCCAAGGTTCAGCGTCATGACACAGCTCCTCCTAGGGAATGGCCTTAGCTTTGTCCCATATAAAGTATGGAACTAATTCAATTTCATTGTGGGTTTCCATAGGAACAAGTATTTGAAAAATTCAACAGCCTCATGTTGTTGTATCTAGGCTCTAGTCACATGGCCCTTGTCGCAATTGTTGATCGAGACTTCTACCAACCCCAAGATTCCCCTCTAAGAGTATTTTGGATCCATGGAAAAAACCCAAGAGATAGAATCTTCACCAAGCACTTGTGCCTCTTCCTAGAAAACATAGTCATGAGCCATTTCGACTAGGAGGGATCATACAAACACAAAGAGTCTAGGATACTCCACAAACTTTGTTTAGTAGAGGGCGGGGATTCTTCATAATATAATGGTGGATACCACCTCACCATCCTGAATTTTCTGTACTCGACCTTCATCATCCTGACGTCATCCTCGATTAGAATCCTTTGAGCCTTAAATACCATATCTTTCTTGTGTTGTGAATCTCCCTTCTCCATCCCTTCATCCCTGAAACCATACTTCCCACCATGTGCTCACGCATGGCTAGGATCCTCATATGCAAATGTACTTCCCACCATGTGCTCAATAACGACCCAAATATTACACAAATATTACACAAATATTACTGTCAGTGAACTAGATTATACAATGATTTTGTGCCCAACGTCTGCAATTAACTTTGTTGCTACCTGATCGACGAAATCAACTAACAACCATCAAATCTATATCCATGGTGGACTTAAAATTTTATTAGCGAATATTTTATAAAGTATCGCGCGAGTCAATAATTTCTTCTATCATGCTAGTTCTCCTAGGGAAATATTTCTCTGTCGTTGATTTGCAACAATATCATTCTTACCTGTTGATCTTCTTCATCCATCCAATGATTATTTTTCAACTTTTTAACCGATTTGCCTTTAAATTTCTCACTATTTAGTCAGTGAAATTCCTCTTTAGTCATTGATCAACTCACCTCTTGATCACCATCATTGACTTGTAACCTCATTAACCAATCTCTCATGTGACATGGATGTTCCTTGCAATGCACAACTAAAAGTGATTTAATGTGTGTAAATTTAAATACTCAAGACATATCTTCATTCAACTAACCATATAGTCAATGTGGTCATAAGATATGATTCAAATGGTAAATTTCTTCCAAACTCAATCAATAAAGTCGATTAAGCCAAAAATATAGGCATACGATCTTATTTCACAATGGTCGTTTATCTGAACCTAAATACAATGGATCAATAATTAAAAACAGATACCTCTATTTCTCTATCTCTCTCTTTCTCTCTCTCTGTGTAAATTGAAGGATTCTAAAATCTGAGCTTGTTCCTCTTGATCAAACCTTCCTCGAGCTAACTAAGCTTTAATAATATACGTAAAAGCTTTTGCGAGCAAACAAGCTATGTAACCTAAATCTAAGCTATCCATTTAAATGACTCAACTAGATTAAATAAAGCTCTAACTTTGTTTTCTAGATCCTTCAAATAAAGAACAAAGTCCTTATTCGACTCTACTATCCTCTATGACTTAATATGCTTGATATTTGTTATTTTCCAGTAAGGTAAACAAGTAACTCACTTTCTTTTTTCTTACTGTGGTTTTTTTACTTTTCGAAAATTATTGATGAAAATTGTCAAGGATTAGAGCGAAGAAAGAATATTTTGCATGTGGATCATTTCTGCATTCAGATTGACTTATGAGAATCCTGTACATTGGGTATTTTTCCCTATGTTAATATTTGGTAAGCATTAGCATTTTGTTGAATTCAGGGTTGTGTAATAGTTAATTTATTGACCACCTTACAAATTGGGGTGATATCATATGATATTTTTATAAGATGTACTTTATAATTGTATAAATGGTAACTAAAAGGATATTTCTACTATTTATTTGTGCTACATCTTTTAGAATGGGAAAAATATTATCTTTGATTTTGACTTTTGGTGCAGAGAAAAATTAGTGGATTATGCTCTTGCATCCTTCAAAATCTACGAGGGAGAAGGGTTTAAATACATTAAGGAGTGATTTGAAAATGGCACACTTCATCTCATTGGCCTTTTGAGTGATGGTGGTTTTCATTAGCGATTAGATCAGTTGCAAGTATTCTATATCTATAAATGCATTAATATGATTTGTTTATCGTAGAAAATATTATAGATTTATCTGTGCTATGCAATTTTTAATCTTTGTATTTCTCCAGATTGTAGTTGAATGCTATTTATATAACCAAACTGGATTGTGTTGGTTATAAATATTTTATAATTGTAGATCCCATTTGTCTACTGACATAAATTTTAAGAGAAGGATACTCTTACATGGATCCATCAAGCAACCAGTAGAAAAGATTCTCGTTCTTATCCATTGATACTTGAAATTCTAGTTAGATGTTCACTTATAGAGTATGTGTATGAACTTGAATGCCAACTTTGTCCTACAAAACGTTTCTGTATTACTGTTTTTTTATTGAATCAATGTTGCATATGAGACCTTTAAATTTCAACCAACTTATAAGGTCAGAGCCATTCAGACTACTTTCTTAGGCCTCTTGAGTTAGAAACAATGTTGGGATGATTAGTCTTTTCTTAGAATTACAAATGATGAAATATTGGTGTTAATATTTCCCCTTTCCCTAATTCTTAAATGGTTCTACCTCGATGGTAGAGGGCCTTCTTTACAAATTGGAGGTTGAAGGTTCGATCATGTCCTAATGATATTGCATCTTAATGTTTTAAATAAAATATATTTTATTATTATTTACTATGGATATAAGGGGGGTTCTAAAGTAACTTCATATGCCACTATGAGGGTGGTTCATAACCGCCCCCAAAGGTTTGTAAATATTTTTAGGGGCGGGGGGGGGTTGAACCTCCTTCGTAAGTACCTATGAGGGGGGTTTTGA
>LPNX010258829.1:418886-438082 GCA_001517045.1 Pseudotsuga menziesii
TCAATGCTATTACGGGCAGTTTTGTAACGACCACCTACAAAGTCAAAACTGCCCCCAAAAGTGACTTTTGGGGGCGGGGTTTCAAACCTCCCAAAAAATTTCAAAAGTGACTTTCAGGGGTTTTTTAGAACGTCCCCCAAAAGTTACTTTTGGGGGGGTTTATAACCACCACCAAAATTCTTTTTTGAGCGGGTTTAAAACCACCCCCAAAAGTCACTTTTATTTTTGGTGAGGGGGAGGTTAGAAATTCCCCTAAAAGTTACTTTTAGGGGCATTTTTTATCCCTTCCATAACTACCTATAAAAGTCAAAAAATTTAGCATCGGTGCTATTAGGGGCTATTTTTTAAAGACCGCCTCCAAAGCCAATACTGCCCCCAAAAGTGACTCTTTGAGGTTGAAGACAACAACCCCTAAATGTCAAATTTGTGGTAGTTCCTGTTTGGGCCAGTGTTTAGGGAGAGTGAGTCGAAGGGAGTCGACCGTAAGTGAACACCTGCCGACTGAAGTGTGTCAACACTCTCATTGCCTCCAGATGAATATTCATGACTAGGAATCCCCCATTCAACATGTCAAGCTATTGTAACATGAAAAAAGGTAATCCATTTCCTATATATCTCTAATTTCTAAGTTGAGTTTAGGCTCATTTCATTTTTTGAGTAAATATCTAAATCGATTCCCAATTAACCATTGTATTCTTTTGAACTATAGTTTATCATCATGATTGAACTATATATCAACTCCGAAATAATAAAACACAACTTTAAATTTCTCGACATTTGAGTTAATTTATTAAATTACCAAATTCCTTAAAAACCTCTTTAGATTCTTAGTCTTTGCAGTAATTAATTTATTCACATTCTCATTGGTGATGATGTACTTGTTACAGAGAGAAATTCCTATGGCTTGGGGTACCACAACAGTCAGCTTGACTCCATAAATCAATCATTTCCTATATGTAAGAGAAACCAAATATCTAACACTAAAGGATCTTGATTTGTACCTTATTCCGGAGGATTGATGTAGATCCCCGTTGAGCTTTACAACTCTAGCTTGTATTGATAAACTGCTTCCTCAACATTTAGCAAACAAGACAAGCATGCTATATATAATTGTGTTAGACCTACTCTAGCATATATAATCAATAACATATAAGCATTTAAAAGCATCCATGGATCAAATACTCATTTAAATACACATTAACGGATAGGAAAATATATTTCTATTAATATAAAATAGAGATTACAAGAGTGACAACCTTTGTCGGCATGTCTACGAATCAAAGAAACTGAGTCCCCCACTTGGGCCTCCACCACTTCAATCCTCCATCTCTCAATAGCAAGCTCACAATTAAAAGGCAAGCTTGGGAAGAACACAAAAGTGCTCGAAGGGACAAACGGATGTATACTCAAGTATAAGCTCTAGCAAGAATGGTCTATAGTTTTCTTGCTCTACAAATCTTCCCCTTTCAATGTATTGAAAGGGTTCCTTATATAGATCTTCAATGGGGTAATGAAAGGTCCAATCCAATCAATCTCAAGGCATATGGAAGGCCAAGAGACAAGTGAGTTGGATCCACGTCAAGGAAAACTCCAAAATAATTTGGTCTTTTGCACCCATCTCGATGTATGTGGGTTTAAGGGTCAAATCCACGTATATATGCGAGAAAGGTATTAAAAGTCATGTATGGCAATTTTTGCATGTTTTTAGGGATGATCTTAGAAACATTAAAGGTAAAAAAATGGTCCATGGGGTCTAAAGAGTCTCCAGAGGGACAGGGAAGGCCATAAAAGTGTGATTCACCATGTGTGGTAAAATCAACTATAACAGATGCCCCCTAATGTGTGAGGTCAGAGGGGTCATACGATGGCTGAAATACATTATAAGTCCATCCAAGAAGTGGAGTGATGAAGAATCCAGTGGAAGAGCCAGCCATCTAATTAGTACAATACAATGATAAAACTCTGCATATAATTGCAAGTAGATATAGCAGTCCCGAATACATAAGAGTACAATGGCCATGAATAGGCATGATACAAGATATGACATGAGTGGTTATCGCCACATACAATATAAATAGATAAGAATCTCCATAATGAATATATACAAACGATCATGATATCCATGAAGGATGAAGATATATAATGGATCAAGATCTCCATAATGGCTGGAAATGTCTGACATATACTGGAATCAAGTCACCAGAGCTGAAATCTCATGAACAGTGGCACGATCAAGGAGGTAGCATATAAGAGATGCCACCAATATGGAAGGTCTTCTACACAAACCTCTATGGGTACATGTCCTACTATGTGAATAGAGGTGTTGAGGTCAAACATAGTAGTCCATCATTTGATTACCAGTCATTGATGTATACCGTTAACAAACGCGAGATCACCCACTGATAATGAAAATAGGAATCAAGGTACTAGAGTGAAAACTAACAAGTGTGAATAAATGTGTTGAGTTTGAACACTTGAGAGAATCCATTGATCAGGGGACATTGATGTATTCCCAAAAAATGTGGATGGTGAGAGAACCTGCCACTGATGACTGCAAGTCTCAAGGCACTAAAAAATGACTCTAGATTCCTATCCTAGAATAAATGATCTGAAGTCGATTGGATGAAATCTGCTAGAAGGAGGGAATTCAGGCACCCCCCATCATCCAACACAAGGTACTCAACAAAGATGTATAATGTGGAAGAACTCAATCATAAGGTGCACAAACTAGTAATTGTACCGAGAATGGCCAACATGCAAAGTTAAGATAATTGAGGAATGGCCGACTTAAGGTTTAACTTCCTTCGAACAAGATCATAAAGGTGAATGGTGACTGAATGTAGGAAGCATACACTCAATATACAAAACTGGGACATCTCTGTGACACAGGAGGCATCGACAGATACTCCATAGGGTCTGGAAGCTTAACCAGTCGGTGGAGATAAACTCAGATAAATGAGTACAGCTCCTAAAGTCAAACTATTAACCCAACCAACGAATGTGATATACAATGCTCTATTCGAAGGTGACATGACTCGACAGCTGCCAAACATAACATCTTTTCTTGTCCGACTTTTTCATTTTTTATTTTTTTTGACATTTTCAAATATTTAAAAACCTGGAAAAAGAATAAAATTGCTTTAAAGTTATAGACTAGGAGGAGACAAGTGTCAAATGGGAAAACAAACTAGCTCCAATTAGTAGAACATACCTATGCTCAATGCAAGGACACATGTGTAGGATAGATACACTCAAGGAAAAGTACCCTCCTGGTAAAAATAGGGAATCAAGATGCAAAGGATATATAAAATGGCTCTATGTGGCTAGAAATGAGACAAGTTCAGGCTATATGGCTGATACTCAAAGTCAAGGAAGCTGGCATAATTCTTGATGAGGAAAGCAAAGCTCATGATAATGCAATTACAACTTGACATAAGGGAGTCCTGAGGGAACTGGCCAGTAAAAATATCAAGAGGAGTATGAGGCTCTTGCAAAATGTCATGGCGATACTATACAACGGATTCCCACACCCTAAAGGACAAAGTGTCAGCATGGGCACCCAATGCAAACAAGGAGCTAACTAGTGTACCCATGTAAGGTCAAGCTCTACCATTAACATCATGCCAATTCTAAAACAACAAGAAGGTTTTGTGATAGGATAGAATGGATTCATACCAACAGTTATAATGAAATGGTCACAAGGTCATGCAAAATGAAAATGGAGGTGAAATATAACCTATATGTCAGTTTAAACACTGTACCTTAAATCGGCATAAATGGGTCAAAACAACGATCGAAACGGTGCTCAAAATGGTCTCCTACATCATCATATTAGTAAAAAACAGTCCAAAAGGGTAAAAAATGGTCCAAAACTATAGAAAGGGGGTAAAAATTTTCAAAAATTTTCAAAATTTCTATAAATAGTAAAAAATTGAAAACATTATATCTCATTTGAAATTTTTACCCAATTGAATTCAGAACTTCAAACATGAATTCTAGGAGTTTCAACAAGAGGAATCCGACACCGTTTTTTCCAGGTAACTTCCCATACCCTGCTCTTTCATTTGCATGTAAAATTTTCAAATTTCCATGGTCAAAATTGAATTCTAGGCCAGTATAAGATATGTGCCTCGGCCCACATGGAAATCGAGTGTTTTTCTGCATAAAGGGATGGCTATACACGAAAAAATAGCCCAAAGTCACATACATACGTGGATGTTTTACAAATAGTCGCGTATGCAGCCGCGTTTAAGTTTTTCTAAGACATTGTTGAGGCCTGGAAATTCGCAGGCGGCAACAGTAAGGGATTCTCCCCAATCAGCGTTCCCAACTATCCTGCTGACTGTTTGGTATAGGGAATCCATCCGGTTTGCGGTTCGGCTACCGTAGGTCAAAGTAACAAACACAGGCTTTATCGGTTGCGGCCCGGCCCACCGAGTTTTTTTTGTTTGTATTTTGACTTAAATAAATGATATGCACATGCCTAAATAAATGCAGGCTGGTCTAAATGCAGGAAGCGGTCACAAAGTGATGCGCAGGTTCTTACCTCTCGTCTTATGCTCACGGGCAATCAAACCAGATACGAACAGAAATAACTAACTACCTAAACTATCCCTAGGGAGCGAGGTTATCTTCTTGACTGAGCAATACATTATCACACACGGTAAGAAAAACCACAGATAGCTGATGCTCCTCTCACAGCACATGAAAGCTTACAAATATTCAAATAACCAGATAGCCGGTTATTCTATAACAACATTTATTGCTCTTAGTGAAAATGCATCCCAGAAACTACTGAAGAATAATTAACAAGAACATAGGTTCAAAACATCAACTATTCTTACAGCAAATGAAATACAGCTGAAAACAAAATAGTTTATCTTCAACATTATCCATCGAATTGCTTTGGTACATTCCACTTCTTTACTCTTTCCAGCAGATAAAATTGCAGTTCACTTGGCAAAACAAAATAGTTCCTCTTACAATCCAACCATTACAAGATTTTCTTCGGGAAAAAGCCCCCTTTTCATCAGGCTTCCATCTATTTAAACTACCATTTTTGTCTCTTGGGCTACCCTCAGTGTGTGACCTTTCAGCGTCCCTTGACGATTTAGTTTCTTCTCTGGACGTTGCGTTTTCCTCAATCATTTCAATAGACGCTTTACTCTCTGACAGTAACTGCTGAAAACGCCTCATCGACGCCTCTGTCATCCGCTTGGATTGTCCTTTTCCTTGCCGTAGGCCGCTCTAGCGATCCATGCGAATTTCCCTGCATACAATTTTAGTGCATTATCCACTAACTTGAGACATTGGGCATCGAAAAATTTTAAATATGGTTAAAAAAAAAAAAAGAGAATCCACAAGAGCTGGCCTGGTTCATCCGGGCGCAACCTCAGGGTAAAGTGAATTAGCGGTCGGGCAGTACTTGGGTCGGATGGGACGAGGCCTCTGCACCGGATGGGAGAAGGCTCCAAAAGCCACAATGGCGGAGGAGCGTAAGAGGAGGGTGGGTGGTAACGCAGGAGACCATGGGAATCAGAAGGCGGAGAGGAGTGGATCGGAGGATAGAATACTCTGCCACCCGCAACTGTGGACGGGACGCAGGTCCGAGACCGGCGACGAGGGAGAAGGAAAGCTCGGGTGATGGACGGCTGGTCGGACGTCGGATAAAACTCGCGTCGATGGTTGACTTCATCTACCCAGCTGCAATGTCGGGTGAGTAAAAACTTAGGAAGAGCGATTTGGGACAATGAATCGGGCGTCGGATGAAAGTGCAATCGGGCGGAGATTTTGATCCATGATCCGCAATGGCGGATGAGTGAGAGCTCAGCCTCTTCCGCAAGAGGCCCGATCCAAAGAAGAAAAACAACAGTGCTAAGGCTCAAATGTGGCCAAACAACAAAATCTCGCTAAGGCACACTCCCACATTCTATGGGCATTAAAAAACAGACCCTATGACCAATACTGAGCTGAACGAAGCAAACACAAGACGGGCATTTAACTTCAAACGCAAGGATATGCCCAAAGATGTCAAGCTCTCAATAGTCAATCAAGCAAATAATGATAAGGAGGGGTCCCAGAGTTTAAATGAAAGACTAAAATCGGGGAAAAAAGGTTGCGGCAGCAACAACTGGCGATTTCCTGGTGAACCTAGATCTCTATGTGGTTTCTTCCTTGAAAAGCAGACTGTCCTACAGCAAATATATCCAGTGAACTCTTCCAGCTATACAGATTTCTCAATAGCAGAAGTGTGTACCTTGATCATTGATATTAGTCCACTTTGGGCGATGAAAGTCAAGATTCTGGAGTCCGGATAACTCTGCTGAGGCCAAAATATGAGTTCATTTTTAAATTTTTTCTTTAGGTAGCTGATAACGTTGGACACCACAGGATTGAAGCAGGTGATGAACATAAACGTTCATTTGTTCCTCATTCCCATGCCATCTTAGAAGCTTTTGTGCTTTTCATATTTTGTCCTTTTTTAATGAGAGTCTTCATGCATGCCTTTCTTACTGAATTTTCATCTAGGATCCTCTATCCCATAGTGCCCTTTTGTGTGAGTGATGTGCTTAAGGTTTCATCTCTCGGACGGAGAGGATCATTGGCAGACTTGTACTTTATGATCTGGATTTAACTTTGGAGCCTGATGCTTTTATAGGAATTCTGACTCTTATCTACCTTCTGGAATTTATTTCCTGGCATGGGATCATTTAGATTTAACACCCCGTTCATCTTGCTCTTCTCCGTGGGTCCCCTGTGATCGCCCCTTAGATTTTAAGTGTAAAGTGCGTGGAGCCTCAGCATAGCATTCTAGACTTTTGAATCTAATTGACCTTGCAGGAGGTTAAGCAGGACCTCAATGCACACAAATATTTCGAGAAACTATTTGGTGGAAGAAATTCCCAAGGAAAACCACAGTCTAACTATTCAACAAATGTTTACCATTTACAGAAATGTGAAGTTCCCCACATAACCATGAGTTAACCACCTTTGTTGAAAACCAAAAAAAACCTACTTAAAACAAATGAAAGCATCGCTCAACACAGCTTATTTATGTACAAGTCAGAAAGATCAAACAACTTAAGAAAAATAAGGTTTGAGAACCAGACCATTAACTGGCAGGTTCTCCTCCCATCCCTGTAAATCCTGTAACATGTAGGTAGCAGGGCCTAGTTTAGCGGTGATTTGAAACGGACCTACCCATAACTGTTGGAACTTAGTGTGCTTCCCTTTCTCATCATGGGGATGATCCCATTTTAGGACGAGGTCTCCCACCTCCAAGTCCTTCTTCTCGGCTTTGTGCTTATCAAACCATCTTTTCACTACCTCGTGCTGCTGTTGGAAAATTTCTATAGCTTTGGATCTGGCTTCCTCTGCTTTCAGAAGATTGTATATTCTTATTTGGAGAACTTCATCATCCGACCCCCTAGACTCTTGAGCTAGTATGGAAGACGGGAGCAGGATGTTTGGGGGGAGGATGGTTTCCTTTCCGTACACAAGGGTAAAGGGTGACACTCTCATGGCAGACTTAGGGGTAACTCTGTCAGCCCACAGGGCATTGGGTAAGGTTGAGTGCCAACTTCGCTGGTTTTCTATGACGGTCTTCTTTAGGATTCTAATGAGGTTTTTATTGGAGGATTCCGCCAGGCCATTCCCTTGTGGATAATAGTTAGAAGAATAGTGTAACTTTATACCTTTCTCATGAGCAAAAGCAGTGATCTTAATGGATGAAAAATATTTAGCATTATCAAAAACTAATGAACTTGGAACCCCAAACCTGGTCATGATATGGTCTTGTAGAAAATTGATGACTTCATCTTCATTTATCTTGCGTAGTGGAATAGCTTCAACCCATCGAGTGAAATAATCAGTTGCAGTAAGAATATATTTGTGTAGCAGAGAGGAATTTGGCTTTATTTCTCCAATGACGTCTATTCCCCATTGCTCGAACGGCTCTGTGATCATTACAGGATTTAGGGGTGCTGCCGCTCTAGGTAGTCTTCCACCGCATCTTTGGCAGGTGTCACATTTTCTTACATGCACATGGGCATCTCTGAAGAGCGTTGGCCAATAGTAACCGGCCCTAAGGATTTTATGGACTGTGGTGTCTCCTGAATAATGTCCACCGGCCGGTCCATCATGTAATTCAGACATTACTTTCTCAACGTCTGCTTTTTCTAAACATCTTAGAAGGACCCGATCATAATTTCTTCTGAATAGTATGCCTTCTACGAGGTTGTAGGAAGCTGACTTTAGGCGTAAAGCTCTTCTCTGTTTGGATCTCCAGTGTTCAGGCAATACCCTTGACTGTAGGTAATGTACAAGGTCTCTATACCATGATTCAGGAGCGGTGATTAAAGGACAAACATCCATTACATGCAATTCAGCTTCGTTATCCCAGGCCTGTTCTTCACTATTACTGCTTCCAGTCATCAGTTTGCATAGCCCCTGACCTTTCACTATATTGGCTGGTTTGAAATCCAAATCGTATTCTTGGAGGGCCGTTACCTAGTTGCCTCTTCTTTCTCCCAATTCCTTCTGAATTAGAAGGGATCTTACGGCTGGGTAAGGGACTATTAACTTGGTTCGGTTCTTTAGTATATAAGGTCTGAATTGCTTCACTGCTTTAAATACTGTGTATGCCTGTTTGTCAATGTCTGGGTAGTTTAATTCAGCCCCTTGTAGCCCGGTGCTCATAAAAGAGATTGGAAATTCGTCACCTCCCTCTTCCCTCTGCGTGAGTACAGCTGCTAGTGAATCATCACATGCGAATGTATACATAATAAAATCCTTGTCGAAGTCTGGTATTTGAAGAGAGGGCGCATATGCAACAGTGGTCTTGAGTTTACTGAAAGCATTCTTTTCAGTCTCAGTCCATTTAAACTGTGCATTTTGCTTGACCATCTGCTGCAATGGTTTGACAGTCTGGGCAAAGTCAGGCACGAATCTTCTTACAAAGTTTATTGTTCCCATGAAGGATTGCATTCCCTTCTTATTATGAGGCATGGGAATTTGTTCAATGGCCTTAAACCTTTCTGGGTCTATAGAGATACATTCCTTAGACACTATATGCCCCAGTAACTTGCCTTCTGTGAAAGCGAATACGCACTTTTTGGGATTTAGGGAAATGCCATACTTCCGACAACGCTCGAAAATTTGCTTTAGATGGAACGCGTGCTCCCTTCATTTCTTTGAAAATATTGTGATATCATCAAGATAGACCACCACACTTCGTCCAATCAGCCCGCGAAAAGCTATGTCCATAGCTCTCTGAAATGTTGCGCCCGCATTAATCAGTCCAAAAGGCATTCTCCTATATGCGAACGTTCCCCATTTAGTTCTGAATGTCATCTTCAATCTATCTTCCTCGGCTACCAACACTTGATTGTAGCCATAGAAACCATCCAATAATGAAAACATTTCAGAGCCAGAAACCATTTGTAGCAATTGCTCCATGGGAGGTACCAGGTAGTTGTCTTTGTCTGAGGCGCGATTTAGATTTCTGAAATCTACGCACAACCTGAGCTCTCCCAATTTTTTCCTGACAGGCACCAGGTTTGACACCCATTCAGAATGCCTGACTTTAAAGATAATCCGAGCATCCAGCAATTTCTTCACCTCGCTTTGAATTAGCGGCTCCAGCTTTGGGTGCATTTTCCTCAACGGCTGTTGATATGGCTTGACGCCTACTTTGATAGGGATGATGTGCTTGATAATGCTGGTATCATAGGTCTTTAAATCTGCATATGTCCAGGCAAAGACGTCTTTGTACTGTTTAAACAAACTGAGGAACTTGTCTCTTTCTGTTGGTGAGCAGCACTTGCCGAGGTTCACGAACTTGGGCTCTGTTTCAGTCCCTAAGTTTATTAACTCGAACTGTAAAGTTGAGCTGTGTGTCTTAACGTTAGCTGGTCTCCTAAATTTCTCATTTAATTCAAACATTTTTTCCAGCGTCCTGACTCCTTTGGGAATGAAATTGTTATATTTCATTTCATCGTGATGTTCCTCATCGTCTATGATAGCTCCTTCAAAAGTATCATCATTTGTCAAGCATTCGATTATCTGTTGATCATCGTCAAATACTTGCAGATTGGTGATCATGTCCGGCACGGAGGGCCTGAAAAGTAATTCAATAGAGCATTTATTCTTAGTGGGCACCATCCTGGCAGCTGACGTGGCTAAAAAATCAGCGGCTGCATTTTTTATCCTTGGAATTGAAATAATGTTAAATGCATGAAAATGTTTAAGTAATTCCCATACCTCATTTTGGTAAGCTTTCAAATGAGGGGAAACACAGGGTATCTGATTTTTTATTTGTTTCACAACTATTTCTGTGTCCCCGAAAACTTTTAAATTACTAACCTTCAGCTCAATTGCTTTTTTGAGTCCCTGCAACAGCGCTTCATACTCGGTTGTGTTGTTAGTACATTCAAACTCTAATCTACAGGACAGGAAGTATTTTTTTTTTGTGGATCAGTAAGGACGCAGCCGGCCCCTAATCCTTCTAATGTTTTTGAGCCGTCAAAATATAAAGTCCAACAAACATTGTCTACTGAAAGTGAATCTACTCCTACAGCTAAATCTACTATTTTACAGTCAAGCTCATCAGCCTGAGAAAAACGAAGGAGATCAGGCTGGGTGTTAGATGTGCTGCTAGCCTCTTCCGCTTGATAATTCCCTGGTTCTAGTTCCAGAAAGTAGTTTCCCAATACAGATTCAACTCGTACATTCTTTCCATCCAATTGAGTGACATTGTATTTCATATGAGGCTCTCTCAAAACCTTGATCTGATTAGGACTTCCTTTGTATGGCAACCAAAGATGTGACCAATCTGTGGCGAAATACCCATTCAATTTGGCTGACCAATCTCTACTCAAGACCAAGCCGTACGCATCTGGTATGTCAGCCACTACAATGTTGATGACTTGGCACACTCTATCATCGGATGCCAAGTGGATTAGCACATATTCCATCTCGCCAACTACCTTGACGTCGGTCCTATCCAACTGCACCACTTTCCACGTGGTTGGCTTGGGCTGCCCATTTATTTTCTTACAAACAGATATGGGCATGACATTAATCGACGCTCTTGAGTCTGCTAGACAATTGTGCACGTTATGATTAAAAATTTCAAATGTTAAAAGGAAAGGTGGGTGTTTGGTTTTAGACTTACCTCCACTACTAGCTTCCCCAATTTCTTCTTCTGGTTGCGGCTGATTGTCAGTGGGCAGCTTTTCTTCTTTTGTTTCTAATGCTTTCAACAATCTTTCTTTCTGCTGAGGTATTTTGCACATTTCAAACAGCGAGACGTTTGCCGTTATCTTCTTTAAATTTTCAACAACGTCATATTCGATTAGTTGTCTAGTGGACTGAGGTTTATTAACGCTTACATTTTCTTCGCTTAGCTTAGGCGGTGTTCTAAATTGCCTTGGATCCTGGCTGGTAATGGTAAATTCTGGATTCTGATTAGCCACGGATTTGTCTTGAAATTTCTTTTTGATATTTCTTTCCAGCCTTCTAATCTTTGGGAGCAGAAGACTGTCATCACTAACCTCCCCTTTGCTCCTAGTTGTGACGTTAGCTTCTCTGATATCTTTGCGTTCCTGAGTGTTTTCTTCTTCCACGTCTAGTACTGAAATAGAGCTCCATAAGTCCATAGTCTCTTCTTCCTGTTCTTTTGTAGACGTTGAAGCAACTTTTTCTTTCCTTTCATCATCATCTTCTTCCGTCAATCTTGAATCCAACATCTGATTCATGACCAATGTCATCGAATTTATCCATTGCGGACAGTTCTTTTCGGAATGGGGATGTTGATGAAAAGTACAGAAATTTTCCATCCCTATCTCTGTGAGGTTCATGGATGCAGTTTTCTGAGAGGGGGGAAGGGTCTGGTTTCTATCCTCCCTTTTCTTATAATATGGTCTAAAAAGCTTTTGTGCTTCTTTTTCCTTCTCCAAGTCTATGACCTTGTTAGAAAGCTTCTGCACCATTTTGGCCATACCTTCGTAATCTGGTGTTTTCTCCTCTTTGGGCTTAGTAAACAGCAGCGTTCTACTTTTCTCCCCTGACTGTTCGGGATAATCTTCAATGCTCTCCCTTTCTACTTCCACTACTTCTGCCTCTTCATAAGTCTCCATCAAAGTGGGCTTGGCCCTACCTTTTGCGAACATGGCCAGGTCAGGACCCAAAGCTGAAGTATAATACTCGATTAGGACCTTTTCTGAAGGTTCATCTGCATCAGATAAGTTTTTCAGGTATGCTGTAAACCTTTGTGTAAAACTGTGCACTTTTTCCTTCTTTTCTTTTTTCAAAGCACAAAGTCCTTTCATAAGGGCAGCATGAGTCTTTTGGACCGCATACTTACTTCTAAACATTCTTTCGAAGGTGTTCCAATCTGGAATAGAATTGGCAGGCAAACCAAAATACCAAGAGTCTGCGGCTCCTTTAAGGGTATGTGGGAAGAGTCTACAAACCACATCTTCATGGTCCCCTGCCCTTAATCCTTCTATAGCTAAATAAAAACTCTGCAAGTGGTCGTCTACCAATATCTTCTCATTGGGATCAAACTTAGGCAATAACTTTTCGAAGGCTTGAGGTAGGTCGTGCAAAGGTGGGGTCAGATTCAGAAGTGATCTGGCTTTCCATGCAGCTGGTGGGTTTGGAGGATTAGGTGGCTGGTTTGCGTTAGCTGCTTCCATTAATCGAGGTGGAGAGTGCGGAGGTGAACCAACTGGGGTGTGAATAGGAGAAATATAAGGGGTCTCAGGGCCTTCTTGATTCAAAGGTAGCTCTACTTCTTGTAAGGCAGTCTCTACAAGTTCTTGCCAGTCTCCAACCAACACCGAGTCTTCTCTTATAGGACGATCTTTCCTCTTGTATTCTCTTCTAGGCAATTCGGGAATGATAGGAAATCCTCCAATCTTCTTTACATACGCACGATTATGTCTTCTTAGATCATTTACAATTTCATTGCAAACAAGATACAGATGTTCTTTATTTTCTTCTTCTGGAGTTGGATTTCGTGGTCCACTACTTTCAGAACTGTAACCAGTGGAATAATCTCTGTAAAACGGGCTTCCTCGGCCATCCATGCACTGGCGGCCCTCCTTCTAGCGCCAAAACTGTTGAGGCCTGGAAATTCGCAGGCGGCAACAGTAAGGGATTCTCCCCAATCAGCGTTCCCAACTAGCCCGCTGACTATTTGGTATAGGGAATCCGTCCGGTTTGCGGTCCGGCTACCGTAGGTCAAAGTAACAAACACAGGATTTACTGGTTGCGGCCTGGCCCACCGAGTTTTTTTTTTGTATTTTGACTTAAATAAATGATATGCACATGCCTAAATAAATGCAGGCTGGTCTAAATGCAGGAAGCGGTCACAAAGTGATGCGCAGGTTCTTACCTCTCGTCTTACGCTCACGGGCAATCAAACCAGATACGAACATAAATAAATAACTACCTAAACTATCCCTAGGGAGCGAGGTTATCATCTTGACTGAACAATACATTATCACACACGGTAAGAAAAATCACAGATAGCTGATGCTCCTCTCACAGCACATGAAAGATTACAAATATTCAAATAACCAGATAGCCGATTATTCTATAACAACATTTATTGCTCTTAGTGAAAATGCATCCCAGAAACTATTGAAGAATAATTAACAAGAACATAGGTTCAAAACATCAACTATTCTTACAGCAAATGAAATACAGCTGAAAACAAAATAGTTTATCTTCAACATTATCCATCGAATTGCTTTGGTACATTCCACTTCTTTACTCTTTCCAGCAGATAAAATTGTAGTTCACTTGGCAAAATGAAATAGTTCCTCTTACAAGCCAACCATTACAAGATTTTCTCCGGGAAAAAGCCCCCTTTTCATCAGGCTTCCAGCTATTTAAACTACCAGTTTTGTCTCTTGGGCTACCCTCGGCGTGTGACCTTTCAGCGTCCCTTGACGATTCAATTTCTTCTCTGGCCATTGCATTTTCCTCAATCATTTCAATAGACGCTTTACTCTCTGACAGTAACTGCTGAAAATGCCTCATCGACGCCTCTGTCATCCGCTTGGCTCATCCATTTCCTTGTCGTAGGCCGCTCTAGCGATCCATGCAATTTTCCCTGCATACAATTTTAGTGCATTATCCACTAACTTGAAACATTGGGCATCGAAAACTTTTAACTATGGTTAAAAAAAAAAAAGAGAATCCACAAGAGCTGGCCTGGTTCATCCGGGCGCAACCTCAGGGTAAAGTGAATCGGCGGTCGGGCAGTACTTGGGTCGGATGGGACGAGGCCTATGCACCGGATGGGAGAAGGCTCCAGGAGCCGCAACGGCGGAGGAGCGTAAGAGGCGGGTGGGTGGTAACGCAGGCGACCATGGGAATCGGATGATGGAGAGGAGTGGATCGGAGGATAGAATACTCTGCCACCCGCAACTGCGGACGGGATGCAGGTCCGAGACCAGCGACGAGGGAGACGGAAAGCTCGAGTGATGGACGGCTGGTCGGACGTTGGATAAAACTCGCTTCGGCGGTTGACTTCATCTACCTAGCCGCAACGTCGGGTGAGTAAAAACTCAGGAAGAGCGATTTGGGACAATGAATCGGGCGTCGGATGAAAGTGCGATCGGGCGGAGAGTTTGATCCATGATCCGCAACGGCGGATGAGTGAGAGCTCAGCCTCTTCCGCAAGAGGCCCGATCCAAAGAAGAAAAACAACAGCGCTAAGGCTCAAATGTGGCCAAACAACAAAATCTCGCTAAGGCACACTCCCACATTCTATGGGCATTAAAAAACAGACCCTACAACCAATACTGAGCTGAACGAAGCAAACACAAGATGGGCGTTTAACTTCAAACGCAAGGATATGCCCAAAGACGTCAAGCTATCAATAGTCAATCAAGCAAATAATGATAAGGAGGGGTCCTAAAGTTTAAATGAAAGACTAAATTCGGGGAAAAAAGGTTGCGGCAGCAACAGACATGTAATGACCAAAAATTAAATTAAATGTGCAGGATGGTTCTGGAATGGAGGGAACGAGAGCATGAGGATGTAGAAGAAGTAGTACAGGGTGATCTAATCGCTCAAAAAGCTCTTTGTGCATGCGGGCTCTACAAGTTTTGGTGTCTTGGTGGCTTAAGGACCAAACCAAGACTGCTGCAGATGCTAGTAGACTACTGGGATCTTGACTCAGAGTCTTTCTAGATCGAAGGGATGTCCCTCACTATAGAAGTGGAGGACATATACTTCATTACAATATTGTTCTGATGGGGGGAAGTGGTGAACCTATGTTCTCATGGGCCCAAAGGTGGCCTCACCAATGATGAGTATATTGTTGTATACTATTATTTGGACACGGAGAAGGTCGGGAGAAAGATTCCAACTAACTCCATACAGGTGCTCAGCCTAAAGGCCATACTACTGACACTCGGCAGGATAGTAGGGATAGCCTCACTCCACTAGGCCTCGTAGCCCTTGATGTTATATGCAGTGAAGTGCATGAGATTTACAGTTTACAATTGGATTATTGCACTATTGATCAACATGAAACAACAACTCAGCGACTGCAAGATGGGCAGGGTATGAAACTTTGGTTTCATCAGTATACTGAGCACATTATTCTTTGAGCGTGTTCTGGGACTCAGTCCTAGATTTGAGGTTCCTCTTCATATTGTTCAAGATCTAGCCCAATTACGTTGGGTAGATGCGATGCACAAATTGGGCAGAGGTAGGGTATCTAACCCCTACCTAGCTGATTTCTTTCCATGGTGGTTGCGGCAGATAGTTTCCATCAATGATTACCCCTATGCGGGGATTTTTAGGGAGATCTCGACATGCCTCTACCACCAGGATCAACATATGGTGACATTAGTAATGAATCCCAACCGTCTTTTTAAATTTTTTGGAGTTATTAATTTTTTTTGTATTTTTTGATATATATAACCAAAAGACATGTTTTTGGTGTGACGACACATAGTGACAATCCGTCATATGTATGCAGATGTAGGACCACGATGGCGTAATGGTTTACCTCATCATAGATGAAGGGGAAGAGGAGATGAAATTATGGTTTTGGATGCAGAGTGGATGCTCCAAAGCATTCATACCAACTTTGTGCAGCTGACACATAGGGTACCCATGGTGCAAGTCGAGGACTTTCCTGAGGCCATGTAGCGTCAGGTGGTGGGTCTACCATGAGTATGGGTGTGGTTATTTTGATTGCTATCTAGGGCCGTGGTGACATTCCACAATTAGAAACCCCCTCCTCCTCCACAAGCTTATATACCTGAGAGTGATTCATTTTTGTAGTACCGTGTATTTATATTTTGATGGCTTAGAAGCCCTCATTTCTGTATTATGATGTCACGTTTTGGATGTTTAATGAAAAACTTTTATGATGATCGGTTTATTTATTTACATGTGTAAAAATGTATGTTTGTGATGAGTTTATTGTCTATGAAACAAATGCCAATCTAACACATAGTTAGCATATGAGTCAGCAAATTGATTATAAATTATTGGAACATGTATGTATGTTATATTGTCAAATTGTTGTTCGAACAATCTCACACATAAGAATCTTCATAATAATGTCAGATCCCTAACATGATACAATCCATTAAGCTGTGACACTACTCACAACGAATCAAGACAAACCTCAAGAGAGAGAGCACCATGTGAAATGGCATCCCGTAAAATCTCGATAACGGCACTATATTCAGCAACATTGTTCAAAGAGGGCTGTAAACATACACCTCCTGAAGACAATACCTGACCCACAGGAGTATAAATCACCCAAGCAGTAGAGGCTGAGTGTTGAGTGTGTCGGCTAGAACCATCTATGAATGCTATGTAGGTGGAAGACTCCATTGACATCTACCATAAGAAACGAAATCTAATCACAAACCCGATCACCATTAAAAAAAACCTAACTATGAAAAAACTGTACAATAATATACAATTAATTAGCCTTGGCTGAGAATCATGCATAGTACTTTTTAAGATAGAGACCATTTCTAGGCTCCGCCAAGGCTGTCCCCTTGTAATCTACTAGATCATAGGCACCCTTCTCTAAAACACGTTTAACAATGTAAGGACCATGCCACATGGGGTTAAACTTTCCTTCCCCCAAGGTTTCTTTAGCTTGATCCCACAAAATTACAAAATCTCCTTCACTAAACTTCATTGGACGGATAGATTTATCATACTGGACCTTAAAGCGATGCTTATTCAATTCTAGAGCCACCAAGGCATCTCGATGCTGCTCATCAAGCTGCTCTGAGTAGACCAAACGTTCCTTCAAAGGGGAAGTGTTTGGTAAGAGCTCTATGTCTAGCTTCAAAGAAGAGATTTTGCACTCAACTGGCAATACAAATTCCACTCCATGCACAAGCTGATATCGAGAAAAATCGGTGGTAGTCTTAACCATGGTCCTATAAGCCCACAAAGCAGGATATAACATGATATTCCAATTGGTCTTGCTTTGTGCAATGGTTCGTTGGAGAATGGACTTAAGTGATTTGTTCACTACTTCAACCTGTCCATTCACTTGAGAGTAATAACAAGAGGAATGCTCCTGATTATACCCTAACTTCAAGGCCAACTCTTTCGTCATACGATTTTGAAAGTGCCTACCATGTTTAGTGACAAACTCTTTCAGAATACCAAACCAAGTAATAATCTAGTTGAATACGAAATGTGCAGATGCCTCACCATTAGATTTAATCATGGGCATAGCCTCGGCCCATTTCATGAAATAGTCAACAACCACTATAATATGATGATGCCCCCTAGCTGAAGCTGGTTTGCAATCCATGAAATCAGGCCCCCAATTAGTGAAGGGACCGGCGGTGATAATTGGACGTAACGAGGTAGGACATGAGCACATATTAAGTGCAAACACCTGGCAAGGGTGGCACTTCTTGACCGCATTAACACAATATTTAAAGATTGATGGCCAACGATAACCCGCTCTCAATATTTTTTGGGATGAAGAAAGCCCAAATAAATGACCACCACATGCCCCTCCATGGAAATCATTCAGCACAATCTCATCCTCCTCATGAGTTAAACAATGATGTAAAATGGAATCTACCCCACGACGGTACAATGTGTTAGCCACTATGAGGTAGTTCTTGGATACGTGAATTAATTGTCGTCGTTCATCCTGTGAAAGGTGAGTAGGGACCTTCAATGTTTGTAAATATATGATAATATCCCCATACCATGGATACAAAGTTGAGATCAGGAAAATGTGCAAATCGCCAAATGTATCTTCACAAACTTCCTCCTCCTCCTCGCTTGGAAAATTAGATATAAGATCCGCAAAAATCAACGATTTTTTTTTATTTTTCCCAAACAAACTCGAGATTGAATTCTTGCAGGATGAAAATCCACTTATTATACTTTCCCCCGATCATCCTTCTAGTGAGGATGAACTGAAATGGATTGACATGGGCTACCACCAAGGTCTGGCGAAGAAGAATATAGTGTCTCAATCTTTGATCCTCATGAATGGCAACTAAGGCAAGTTTCTCCACATGGGAATAATGGATGTACGCATCTATAAGGTTTCAGATCAAACAATATATGACATGTTCTTGGATCTCCTCATCCTCCTAAACAAAAACCATAAAGCCTCTAGTCAAATTGGCAAAGTTAACGACAAATCTCCGTAAGAAATTTTCCATGCCTTGCAAACATTGAAGATGTCTAATGTTTCTCAGTGGAGACAATTGAAGTATTGGGTCAACTTTTAAAGGGCTGACTCTTATACCCTCTTTGGAGACAATGAACCCTAACAAGCGACAAGACTTCACGCAAAATATGCACCTATGAGGATTTAACCTGACCAAGTAATGGTGGCACCTTAATCTCAAATGGTAGGAATGACACATCCTCTGACAAGAAAGAGCATCAAGGTCATCCAAAAAAATTCAATAATCAATTTGAGATTATGGAAAATCAAGGTCATGGCCTGCTAAAATGTGGCTCTCACGTTTTTAAGGCTGAAATGCATCTTTCAATATGCAAAGGTACCCCAAGGACAAATAAATGCAATTTTATGTTGGTCCTCGGTTTTAATATGGATCTTATTGCATTAGAGGAAATTTCAACTCAAAATGGGCCTCCTAAAATGAACTAATAAAATAATAGTTAAAATAATAAAATAATATTTATTAATTTTGGAGGAA
>LPNX010258829.1:438189-499495 GCA_001517045.1 Pseudotsuga menziesii
TGTAAAATTTAAAAGGCCCATTTTGAGTTCAAATTTCCTCCAATGATCTAGAAAATCCATCCATAAACGAAAATACCTCGCTTCCCGCACACTCATCCAAAATTTGATCAATAAATTGTGTGGGAAAATTGTCCTTAGGACAGGCACGATTCAAGTCACAGAAATCAATGCATATGCAGATCATTCCCTGTTTCTTATCAACCGGAATGGGATTTGAAGCCCACTCCGTCAAGGGAATGGGATAGATAAAACCGACATTCAACAACTTTTCTATCTCGGCCTTAATCATGGGTGCTTTTATAGGATTCATCACATGCAAGCGTTGTCGAATAGGCTTAGCATTGGCATAATTTTAATTTCATGTTCAACAATGCGAGGTTAGATACCTAGCATTTCCTTGTATGACCAATCAAATGCATCATGAAATTCTTTGAATAGCTCAGTATACTCTTGAATCTCAGCATGGGAACATTCTTCCCCAATATAGACATTCTCAATCTTGCCAATATCGTAAGAGATATTGATAGGAATGGTAGGAGATATATTCGCCATTTTTCCATCAGCCATTTGACCAGGAGAGCTCAATGGAACCATGGGACTACCAATTCTCTCACTAAGAACCTCCCTAAAGTCCTCACAATCCAAACGGTGAAGCTCAAGAAGAAAATAAGATCTATGATGTATCTCTTTCCAAGGTGGCTCAACCCTAGACATGGCCTCAATAATAACTTCATATGATGGAAAAACACTATTAAGGGAATCATGTGCATGAAAAGACTGAACTGCCCATGTAGGTAGCACATATGGGTCCTCCTCCTTCATCCACAAAGTGGAAGGACTAGGCTCTACAACACATTCAATATTAGATTGATATGCTATCATTGTTTCAAGCAATGGCACATCCATTTCGATAGGCTCACTCAAAGGACTCGGTGTAGGAAGAATCCAAGGATCTTCCATATGGGTAGTGTGAAAAGACACCGACTTCAATGATGATGAAGCCTCACCAAAACTAGACCCGATTATAAGAACAGGTGCAGGACAAATAAATCTTCCCATAAGGGATGGATACATGCCAACACCCACACTCCCAGTTGTCGACTGAGAGTGCTCGACAATTGGGATAGAAGCTCCCAAAGATGTGGCAACACCTAGATTTTTGAATGATGCCTGATCAATTGTAACTATATTTCCATTAAATGGAAAGCATACAACTCAAAATAGAGAAGAATCTACGGCTTCATACTATAAATCCAATTCCTACCCAGTAAGAGATTGTAATCAAGGGGAGCATCAACCACCTCGACCTCGATCGCGATGGTATTCCCTCCCAAACGGACCTGAAGAGAAGGAAGAATCCCATGCGGCCGAAATGATCTACCATAAAAAGTAGTGAACATCGTACAGGATTTAGACAACTTGGGGGAACCCAAACCTTTCCAACATGTCAAAGACATCACAGAAGCAACAAAGCCTTCGTCAATCACAATGCATTTCATGGTCATGTTAAGACATTCTACGTGAATCAAGACATAGTAAGGCAAGCAAGTCTGTAGTCTCGTAGTTTTAAATTTGATGACAGAGGAAGAGTTATCATCGTTAACACCAAGAGCAGAAAGCATATACTTTCTTTGCGAAGGACAACTCTGAAGTACTTTGAGTGCAGACATCGCATAAGGAGTGTGGCCCAAATCCTTGACAACATAATAGTTTTGGGTGGCTCGGGCATTAGGATTTCGCCCCGAACACTTAAGGACTTTCTTAGGAATGCAAGTTGAAACTTTAGGTTTATCCACAGGGTTTTCAATATGCAAAGGACTCCCAGGTGGAGGAAGTACCTTTCCAAGGTCTATTTGTGATGAACCATAGTCCTTCACATGAATCACAACCTTAGTAGCACGCACCATATTGATGCAACCATGATCACAAGCTTTCGGCAGATCTTGATATCCACCAATCTGATCATGGGTCCTTGAGTTCATGTTCTAAATATGGGGTAAAGGGTTGGTCAGCATAGCTAGGCCCTGTGCTATGAATATCGAGACTTCTTCAATACAAGGACACACGTGAGTGAGGTGGTCATCCTTACACAATTTGCAAGGAAACTTAACCTTACTTTTAGACTGCTTGTTTTCCCCAGCATTTTTGGTGTTCTTGTCATTAGGATTGGCATTTTCATTCCTATTCCCACCCTTACGATTGTTCTTACCGTTCTTTTTATTCCTTCCGGGTTGCTGGTTACCCTTCTGGTCCCACAATTGCACCAAAATCACACTCGTCATTTGGGTGGGTTGAAACGAAGTCGTGGCTTTTCCCAAGGTATATTGGTTGATAGACAATTGACTGACATGTTGCACAATCGAATTCATAGGTTTGGCACTTGTACAACCAACAATGCCATCGGCATTTGGTCCAGGTTTGATCTTAGGGTCGAAACTAGAATGTGGAGCGTTAGGAATGATCTTATATAACAAATCGGATTGAGAATAAATCAAATCCAATTCCTGCGCCCTAAAAATGGCTTGTTCCTCATTTTGAACTCCAGATGTCGAAACATCCTTTGCTATATAAGGCAGTAATGATTTAAGAAACCAATTGAGGAGAAACTCTAGCAGTATGAAGGCTTTAATCAATCTCTTCTATCTATGCCACTCTTGGATATGGTTTGAGATATGCGTGCCTTTGTCTTGCTGAAATGTAGACAAGATTTCCGTATGAAGATTGTAACACATTGGTAGATGTAAGTGGTTGAGAAAATTCATAGCTAGGTCATCGAACAAAGTGAATGCCCCCCTAGGTAACTCTATGTACCATTTCATGGTAGGCCTAGTGAGGGTGCATTGAAATAGCCTTAAACGGATTGAATCTTCATGTAAGGAATTAGAAGAGCACCAAAGGTGAAATGTAGTAACATGTTCACTAATATCTTGTCCTAGTTTTCCATCGAATTTGGGAATGCCCGAGGGAATCCTTTTAGGGATAGCCGTCCAAGCTGGGTCATGAGGTATAGGATCATTCATTAGTCTCGAAAAGTCAGGAATATTTAACATTGCGAGGAAAGGGAGCCTAGGTTGAGCAGGTTGATGCCACGCTCCCTGATAATTTTTGTTCACATAAGGCTGATTACCATAACCACCATGGCCTTGGCCATAGTGCCCTCCTCCCATTTGACCCGTGTAGGGTGGCATGGAAGCACCATAATGTTGTGTAACTTAACTATGTGGGGCTACAAAGCCATAATTCAGAGAGTAAGTGGGTTGTTGATACCTGTACCCATAAGGTGAATAAATCTGTCCATACTGTGATCCATAATATGGTCCATAAGAAATCCCATGAGATGACCCATGAGAAAATCCATAAGTAGGAATATGACCTCCAGAAGTAGTAACATGACCTCCAAAAGTAGGAATATGACCTCCTAAAACAACAGGAGGTACTTGACTTTGAGACACAACTACACGAGTAGCACCAGTACGAACATGACTCATAGCAACATTCCAGCCTGAAGGACCACATGAATGAGGGGGAGGAATAGCATTCAAAGAACTAGGAATAGAGGATGAAGTGACATGTGAAACTATGTAAGTGGTATTCCCTACAGTCACTCGTCTTGGTTCTGGTATCCGAGTAGGACTACTAGCACTAGGTCTAGGGTGAACATATGATGTAGCCTCCATCGCCAGGATGGAAGGTGCAATGTGACTCGTGTTCCCAAACCTTTCCACATGGAAATAAATAGGAATGCCCCCAGGCATAGTGTTAGGTTCAAACTCCGACTTGGCATGCTATTAAGTTTAAGCATGTGTAGGAATACCAGACATGTCATAACTAGTGCTTGTAGGTTCATGATGAGTCTTACCACCCAGATACCAATACCGACAACCTGTTAATGAGGGATCATACCCAGAGTGCGTAGGTATATCAGGTGAAGGATCATATGTAGGAGTAGGATCTTCTTCCCTGACCTCATGAGGTTGAGAAGGAAACTCATGAATTTCATCTTCATGATCTCCTATCGTGTGTGAATCAATGTGAGAAGTAGTTCACCTAGACTATTTGTTTCTCTCTCCCAAAGGAGGAGGAGATGTCGAAGGTGGAAGTCCTGCTAAATGACGAGAATGGGGATGTGCCGCACCCAAATCCACAATGACTCAAAAAATGAAAAAGACTCTTCTAATTACGCAAACCCTAAGCAAGCTAGCATGCACAGAGCATACACCTATATAATATAAATCTAATCACAAGCAAACAAGGGTAGGATAAGTGAGCTCCTGAATGAAGCAGGTATGTCTCACCTACGAGAGGCTTGAGACTCCCATACAAAACAAGCAGAAGTTCGTAACCAATTATTGTGGCCCTTAGCTTCAATGCATATAGCGATTGTACTGTCCAACCCCAACCTAGTTGGGACACCTATAGAATAATCCTTGCAAAGTACCCCCTTGATAACCTAGGTAAGGAAACTAAGGTCACCTCAATATAATTAATGCTCAGGCGGACAGTCGCAGGTGGGACTGACCATATGGGCAAGGTAGCAAAGCTCGAAACTCTCAAAAGAGCCCCCAAATATGAATACAATCCTGGAAATATCTCTAGTGCTACTTAGTTATGACTAGGGGTCATCCCAATCATTAATCGCTCACACTGCCTCATGCTTAACTCCCTTCTAAGAGGAGGATATTGAGAAACACTAATTATACTAAGGAATTTGAAACTCTCACCTGGACAGACACATACATGTTGTTTTTTGGTGGTCTTGGAGAATTACTCACAATGAACTATTCCAGAACCCTAAAATCTAATCTTTTTGGTCTACCTTATCAAAGAAAATAGTGTAATGCATTTTAATTAAGCATTGATTTTATTGGTCTTTATTACTCAAAAAAGGTAGATGGCCGTGCAAGCAATGGTGTTATGACACAACATGAAGTAAAATGCACACCTAACAATCAATGCAAATGCATTGTGTTGAATGAAAAATAGGGCATGCTACTATGTGAAATGCAAAATTTTCTTCAAATGGCAAATGCAATCATTCCTATATGAAAGCCTGACTAATACCTCTCTAAGCAAACCTAGTGCAAGTACCATGCAAAATGCAAGGTGAAATGATGCATAATGATGCAAAGAAGCAAATATTTTTGGATTTTTTGAATAAAAATGAGATAATAAAGCAAAAGAATGACTCTACCTCCCCTAGACTCTGCAAGCACAATCAAACAACACTCACACTAAGTATTAAGGTAAACGAGACCTAATGCACCAATCCCAAAACAAAAAAATCGAAAATGCAATGATAAGAACATTCTTCAAAAACATTTACCCTAAAAAGTGTCTCTAGTCAGAAATAGAGGTGTATACAGACACTAGAAGCATCAAAGGAGACTCGTCAATCATCAAAATTCACCCAGCAACAATCAATCTTTCTCTAAAAGGAAAAACTCAGGGCATACATGACTGTTCTCAGAAAAATCATGTATGTGCGTGGCTATAGCAGTCAAAACTGCATGTACACACGACTGTGAGGTAGAAACTCGTGTACAAGAAGAAAAAGGGATAAAAATGAAGGAAAACATATAATCTGAGACAAAAATTCACACCTATCAGACACTACCAGGAAAACATGCCCCGAGACCTGACTCAAAAACAAAGAAATCAGAGCAATTCAAGAACATTGAATGCCGATAAAAAACCCCAAAGGAAAAATACTAGGAACTCCCTAGCAGAGTCAGCAATTCTGTTACAGAGAGAAATTCCTATGGCTTGGGGTACCACAACAGACAGCTTGACTCCAGAAATAAATCATTTCCTATATGAAACATAAACCAAATATCTAACACTAAAGGATCTTGATTCGTACCTTATTCCAAACGGTTGATGTAGATACCCATTGAACTTTCCAACTCTAGCTTGTATTGATAAATTGCTTCCTCAACATTCAGCAAACAAGACAATCATGCTATATATAATTGTGTTAGACCTACTCTAGCATATATATTCAATAGCATATAAGCATTTAAAAGCATTATGAATCAAATACTCATTTAAATACACATTATTAGACAGGAAAAGATATTTCTATTAATATAAAACAAAGATTACAAGAGTGACAACCTTTGTCGGCATGTCTGTGAATCAAAGAAACTGAGTCCCCCACTTGGGCCTCCACCACTTCAATTCTCCATCTCTCAATAGCAAGCTCACAAGCAAAAGGAAAGGTTGGGAAGAACCCAAAAGTGCTCCAAGGGACAAAGGGATGCAGACTCAAGTATAAGCTCCGGCAACAATGGACTATAGTTTTCTTTCTCTACAGTTCCTCCCCTTTCAATGTATCCAAAGGGTTCCTTATATAGCTCTTCAATGGGGTAATGAAAGGTCGAATATAAACGATCTCAAGGCATATGAAAGACTAGGAGACAAGTGAGTTAGATCCACATCAAGGAAAACTCCAAAATAATTTGGCCTTTTGCACCCATCCCGATGTACACGGGTTTAAGGGTCAAATCCGTGTATATATGGGAGAAAGGGATTGAAAGTCACATATGGCAATTTTTGCATGTTTTTAGGGATGATCTTGGAAACATCAAAGCTACAAAAATGGTCCATGGGGTCTACAGAGTCTGTAGAGGGATAGGGAAGGCCATAAAAGTATGATTCACCATGTGTGGTAAAATCAGCTGTAACAGTACTCCTTGGTTATTGGAAATGTTTTCATATAGAAAACAAAGCACAAGGTCCCGGAAGTAAAAGAGGACTAGTATTGAGAATGACATGCACTCATTGCTATGTATGAATATTCCCATCACAAAGTATACCCAAGCATAAATTTGAGAATTGTTGAGGTTTTGAGTGGTTTTCCTTGTCTTTTTCCTATCTATTCCAACTCACTCTTAATATCTACAAAAAATCGTCTCTTTCAAGTACCATGCCACACCTCCTACCTGATTCCATACACAAAGGATTATATGATGGATTCAAACACTATATTTTGACCTTGCATTATGTTTAATTTTATCATAACCATCTTCAATGTGCGAAAATCAAAATTACCATAATATCCTAATCACATGACAAATATTCCCTTTGCAGGACCTCTGTCGTGTTCAAGGGGATCAAAGATATCTCATGATCCCCATAGACAAATATTATGGTACAATACCCTACATTCTTGTATTGAACCACATCATGGGCACTAAGAACCATGTCTGGTGTTCTAAACTTCAAAATTGGCACCATGTCCCACTTCCAAGCAAAAAATTCCCTATGGAGGACCAACATGGTGGTGTTACTAGAAATATGCAATTTATGCACACAAAACCATTTCCCTAGTATGCAGGGTATAGATCTAGAACAAAGAAGGAACAAACATCAACTTCTTTCCCTATATCTAGTAATATTACTTTATTGTGACTAGAACAAATTTGACTTTTGGGGGCGGTTGTCTTTCGCCTCCAAAAGTCACTTATTGGGGCGGTTTTGGATTTATAGGCAATCTTTACAAAAACAACCTTAATATCACTCACGCTAAAAGTTTTTATTTTTAGGGGAGGTTCTAGAATAAATCATAATCACCCATAAAGTGACTTTTGGGTGCAGATCTAACCCCCAACCCAAAGTGTCTTTTGGGGGAGATTCTAACCCCCCACCAAAAAAAGTGATTTTTTTGGGGGCGGGTTATAAACCCCCCTCATGGACACCTTTCAGGGCAGTTCCAAACCATCCCCCAAAAGTCCTTATTACAAACCTATCGGGTAGTTTCAAACCCCCCTCAGTTTGGCGGTTCAAGGCCCCCCCCTAAAACTATTTACAAAACCTTTTGGGGAAGTTATAACACTAGTGGAAAATGAGAGACCAAATAAATGACCAAAATCCGCATATCAATGACCACTTTTGGTTTGGCGATCGTTGGTGGCTAATTTACGGTCTTTTATTACGCAACCAAAATTGGTCATTTTTATTATGGTCATTTATAGCTTGACAGTTAGTCATTAATTTGGTCATATATTTGGTCATATATTTGAATCAATGACCAAATATATTACCACATTTATGACCAAATTAATGACCACATGACAAACTAAAATATGACAAGATTTGGTCACGTAATAAAAGACCGTAAATTAGCCACCAAAACTGTTTTTTGGTCATTCATATGCAAATTTTGGTCCTTTTTTTGGTCATTTATATCTCATTGTTTTGTCATGTATATCTCAATTTGTGGTCATTTTATATATGAGTTTTGGTCATTAATCTCATTTATTAGTCACTAATTTAGTCATTTTTAGTTGTTTTATGTGTGGTTATTATATTTTTGTAGTTTTAATGGTGTCCATTATTAACCAATATAAATTTGTAATATGGTATTATGTCTAAATTAAAAAAAGAATCATACATTATTTATCATCATCTACTATACATGTGAATTATGCAATGTCACATTTATTAGTTATTTACAACACTTATAAATAATATAAAGTACAGCATATAAGTTTTAAATCACACAAATTATATTATATAAAATGTCAAGTATTACAATAAATATGATTTTTCTCAAAAACTATCTCCATATAAATTTACATGAAAATCATATAGTACATCAATGACTTCTCAAAATATTACAATGGTTAAACCATCCCACTTGTACTTGGCTGCTAAGCCATACTTAGATCCCGCGGTAGCTTCAAAACCATACTTGAAAGCTTGAAACCCTCACCAACAGGATTTTCATACTGAATGGAAAATCCTCGGCAATAGGCTCTTCATACTCAATGGCCCACTTTCTGAGCTTTCTATCTGCGCACATGCTTCTCTATCTGCACTGCACGTGCTTCTGAGATTTCTGAGCTTTATATCTACGCACGTGCTTTTGTATCCGCACTGTAGCAGCCTACCTCCTCATGTTGTTATAAAGTCCGCGAATAAGATTATCTACAAACAACACATGTTAAGCAATAAATTTTGTTGCTCGCTAAAAAAAGAAAACAAATAACTGAAAAATGTACATAGTAATTTCATAAGATTTAACATGACAAAAAGAAACAATTTCAACAAACAACAGCTGTAATCAAAATGCATAAACATTTAGAACTAGCAGACCTACATATACATGAACATGAAATACTTCTCCATAAGGCCTGAAGATCAATGGCAGCATTGCGCAAAAGCAAGAAATTATTTTCGAGCAGTATAAGAACAAAATTTGCACTAAATATTTTTTATGAATTTCCCAATACCTTAGTTCTTCTAACATCTAATTCAACCATTTGACATGCGCTAAGGTTGACATGGATTCATTGATTTATCACAAATTTAAAAAAAATATTGAGCTACATAAAGGACTTCAAATTTGATAATATTGAACATGACACTTGATACCGCACTATAAAGGCCAAAGAGAAGGTAATTGCAATCTATAACTATGATCCAAGCAACATTTAAAAAATAAAACCCACTCATGATTAAGATAACTCAAATTTTAATATAAACCATGAGAAGAACTCAACCATATGATCATTTATATTTTATAATAACATCTGTGATAGAACAATACATGTATGAAGTTCCTTCTTTTCAAAACACATCACGCCTACAACAATCCTGGTGATCCTTATTATTATTGCTTGGATTTTTAAAGAATTCAGGCGATGGAACCTAAATGAATTAGAACGCGATATTGTCAAATAGCAATGGTAGACAATCCAATGAAAAAAACTTGACAAGTCAATTTTTTGCTAAGAAAGTAATGATTTCATAAAAGTAACAAATATACTAAAAAGAGGATAGTAAAAATCCTCCAGACCAAATACACAACATGAATACATACAAGAACTTGATACTTTTCCACTTAGTTGCAAACAACCACACAATTATGATAGCTGGAAATATATGTATTCTCGAAACTTTTGGAAACCATAAAAATAATAAATACTACCAATATCGGCTAAACAAGTTACATTTATTTTACAAACCAATATAAATTAAACTACAAGACTTTATATTGCAATGTCCCTCACTTAGGGTTGGCAAATACAATTGGTGAAATTCCAAAGAGAGGATCAGGTCTCTTTTCCCCAACAAACTAGCAAACTATGTAAAGTCTCCAAAATAAAAACACAAATGGTAATCAAGTATAGGACAATATATACTTCTTTGGACAGTGTGACATCATTATACGATATACATAACCGAAGTTCATCCACCAACGTTCCCATTGATTACTTTCAGGGAACTGAAGAACTACTTATAATCTGTATGTTTATCAAACCTTTGTACATGAACAAGAATATTATTAGCACAGACCCATATAATCCCAAGCTAGGTGACTTTTGAGAATGTGATTCATGGAGCTCAAGGTTGTAGACCATGACTTTCAGTATCTGGTTTATTGGTAGTTTCTCTGAACTTGAGATATGCATCCTTGAGGATTGCAACCTCAAGGTGCATTTAAGACCCAGGTTTAGATGGGTTTGTGCTATTTTCCATATTCATAGCACCATCTAGATTCAAAAAACTATTATGTGTGCACACACATAAAGAGATGATGGATCATATTCACCCCCACCCACACTGTAAAATGCACTCCACTTCTCTGAGTGCAAATAGCATGGAAACATATTCCCAAAAAATGACAATGGAAAACTTGGCTTGCTCTAATACTCTACTAAACATGCATGGTCATTAAGAATAGCATGGTCATTATACTCTAATATTCCCATCATTATACGATATAAATAACCCAAGTTCATCCACCAGCGTTTCCGTTGATTACTTTCAGGGAACTGAAGAACTACTTATAATCTATGTGTTTATGAAACCTTTGTACATGAACAAGAATATTATTAGCACATACCCATATAAACCCAAGCCAGGTGACTTTTGAGAATGTGGTTCATGGAGCTCAAGGTTGTAGACCATGACCTTGAGTATCTGGTTTATTGGTAGTTTCTCTGAACTTGAGATATGCATCCTTGAGGATTGCAACCTCAAGGTGCATTTAAGACCCAGGTTTAGATGGGTTTGTGCTATTGTCCATATTCATAGCACCATCTAGATTCAACAAACTATTATATGTGCACACACATAAAGATATGATGGATCATATTCACCCCCACCCAGACTGTAAAATGCACTCCACTTCTCTAAGTGCAAATAGCATGGAAACATATTCCCAAAAAATGACACTAGAAAACTTGGCTTGCTCTAATACTCTACTAAACATGCATGGTCATTAAGAATAGCATGGTCATTGTACTCTAATATTCCCATCATTATATGATATACATAACCCAAGTTCATCCACCAGCGTTTCCGTTGATTACTTTCAGAGAACTAAAGAACTACTTATAATCTGTATGTTTATCAAACCTTTGTACATGAACAAGAATATTATTAACACAGACCCATATAAACCCAAGCTAGGTGAATTTTGAGAATGTGATTCATGGAGCTCAAGGTTGTAGACCATGACTTTCAGTATCTGGTTTATTGGTAGTTTCTCTGAACTTGAGATATGCATCCTTGAGGATTGCAACCTCAAGGTTCATTTAAGACCCATGTTTAGATGGGTTTGTGCTATTGTACATATTCATAGCACCATATAGATTCAACAAACTATTATGTGTGCACACACATAAAGAGATGATGGATCATATTCACCCCCACCCAGACTGTAAAATGCACTCCACTTCTTTTAGTGCAAATAGCATGGAAACATATTCCCAAAAAATGACACTAGAAAAATTGGCTTGCTCTAATACTCTACTAAACATGCATGGTCATTAAGAATAGCATGGTCATTGTACTCTAATATTCCCATCATTATACGATATACATAACCCAAGTTCATCCACCAGCGTTTCCGTTGATTACTTTCAGGGAACTGAAGAACTACTTATAATCTGTATGTTTATCAATCCTTTGTACATGAACAAGAATATTATTAGCACAGACCCATATAAACCCAAGCCAGGTGACTGTTGAGAATGTGATTCATGGAGCTCAAGGTTGTAGACCATGACTTTCATTATCTGATTTATTGGTAGTTTCTCTGAACTTGAGATATGCATCCTTGAGGATTGCAACCTCAAGGTGACTTTAAGACCCAGGTTTAGATGGGTCTGTGCTATTGTCCATATTCATAGCACCATATAGATTCAACAAACTATTATGTGTGTGCACACATAAAGAGATGATGGATCATATTCACCCCCACCCAGATTGTAAAATGCACTCCACTTTTCTTAGTGCAAATAGCATGGAAACATATTCCCAAAAAATGACACTGGAAAACTTGGCTTGCTTTAATACTCTACTAAACATGCATGGTCATTAAGAATACAAAAAGTAGGATCTTTCATTTTCAAATGTAAACTGTACTGTATGGTATATACAGGCCCTAGGGAAAGAAAAGCAAGGAAGTTGAGGCTCAGTTATGGATGGAATAAACACTCATTGATATTTTTTAATTTGAATAGATTGGAAGGTTAGACTCACAAATTTCCAATACAACAACTTGTACTCTGCCCAACATTTTCTATTCTTCACACAAAATATCCATAATTTGCAATATCCTAGCTAACTAGCCGAGGTACACACATCTACTCCTCAGGTACATGACAGGGTGCACCCAAGTGTGAAATCAAACACACTGACCTATTAGGGAATTCACCAAGCATCCCATAACAAAATTGTTGTGTCTCTTATGAGAGGACCATCCTCAGTTCATGAAGGAGTTGCTGACGCTCATGATAATAGGGACAAATACCTGAAACTACGTGGGATGGTCTTGTAACGAGCAGTACTGATCAGTGACCAATTACTAGTGATTTATGTCTCATGATAAAATGTCATTGAACATGTTTTGTAGTTATTTATAAATTTAAAATTATGACTAGTGTTGAAGCTTGAATCATTGAATCTAAAAATTTTAAAATTTAAATTAAATAATGAATGTCAACACACACACACACACTACACACATGTACAAGTGACGCACACACACACACCTAAATTTCAAAACTATCACATCCGCAACAACACCTATGCACCGTGGCTACCTTGGTTCTTAGTCTTTAAATCAAAATCAGAACCCCGGTAATTTTGCACAATAGAAATTTGCATATCCTAAATAAACAAGATCTGAAGTAGCAACCACTTTATCTGGAAAGTGCCACCCCCATTTTAATTATATTCATGATGGAAAAAGTTAATAGATGAAATGGAAATTGGCCAATTCGTTTCTAATATTATGCCATGGCATTTCCAAATTTCTGCAATCATCTTGAGTAAAGGACAAGAATAGATAGCAACTTGTACCCATCAATATTGTAAAAATGATAAAAGATGCCTGACAACGATAACAACTTCAAATGCATGAGTTAAGCACTATCTAGACAATTAAAAATCTACATACTACCTTGTAGTTAGTACACTTATGTACTCTTTCTTTAATTATTACCTCACCTTGAGAATCAGCTGCAAAACTGTCAACTGTGGCAACAAAGTTAAAAATGTCAACCTGTAACAACATCCATGTAGTTGCCCTTTTCTCATAAGACATTTTTCTCAAACAATAGAAAAAGGGCTACAAAGCAATAATTTTTAGAATGTCACACAAATTTTAGGAGGAAGCCATACTTTGAACACTGAAGATGACATCATTAATCCATGAAGTTATGCAACTGCAAGATGAACAAAACAGATGGTCAACGATGGCTAATTCTGGGTAGAGTATGCTATAACTCAAATTGTTGGTATCAATTCTAAGTTATAATATAATTTGTATAAGTAATCCTTTAGGTCAAGTAAAAATAAAGGTTTATTGGATCTTCAAGTCAAGTAAGAATAATAGAAATAATGAGTGCATAATTTCAAATCTTGCTTTCAATCCTTTGCTTAAGAAGCTATTAGAAGAAAAGTTAATATTTCAGGGTATCTCCTATGAGCATATTTATAGGGAATACAATCTCAAGACCAATGTGTTGTGATTAGAGGCTCTCCCTAAGAGAAGGAGAGCTCGTCATCCAAGAATTCAAAGACAAGGTGACAATGGTCAAAGTTCATCTTATGCTTCCATAAAAATCTCAGTTTAAGACTTTAAGTCTGTTGATGTATTGACCTGTTTACTACAGGGGGGTATTTAGTATTTTAATTGTATTATTTTGATGGTCAAATAATTGTTTATTATCTGCCCTATCAATTCCCTTCTTTAGTTTTGGTTCTTGTTGACAATTAGAGGTCACAACTTCGTCCATGTAAATTTGGAATTCTCCCCAAAAATATCAAATATATGTTTTTCCTTCGAAAAAAAAAGGTAATCAATTTTACAAACAAACCATTTAGTGCTCTTGTTGGTCCACTACTACGTTGCTAGTTTCATTCTTGGAGTTCATGTTAAACAAAAACCCTGTAATTATTAAAAAGGAGTTGCATATCAAAAAATAACAAAACAATCAAATCTTTTAAAATTTTCATACCAAAAGGAGGGAAAGCATCCAAAAGGATGTTCTAGGGCTATTTTCTGTTTCTCTTACTCCCAGAATTTAAAACATGGGGGAATTATAGTGTTTCTGGTAACAAAAGATGGGAACCAGTTAATACTGAAATTTAGTAAGAACCCTTGAGAAGACTTCAACCCCCAACCTAAAAAATACCATATTAAACTTAGCAACACTCAAGTTAAGGCTTTGATGAAGGAGGAGTTGATAATGCTTATCAAGCACTGCTTCAAATTGCTTAGTCATCAATCCTCCGTTACCTTTGATACTATTATGGGAGGATTTTCAGTCGTAAAGAATTGAGCAAAGTTATGGACGGCTACAGAAAGAATATTGCCTGTATAACCATTATTAGAGCTACAAGAAGTTATCATAATTTTAACTTGTTTGTTGGATAGTTTTTTTTGTTATCCAACCTACCATGACTGAACAAAGCTCCAAACTTCAAAGAGTGAATGCAGCTACACCAAAAAAAACATTCTTGAATATATCTGATTATTCTTAAAATCAAACTGACAACCATAAAAGTCTGGACCATTCCTTTTGAAAATAATACAACTTGATCCTAAGAATGAAGGTGAGATGAACAAGACAATCATATATAATGAACCCAATGATGGTTCCCTTGAGCAATAATACCTAAAGAAATACAGGGTCGGAAGACCTTATATAATTTGAACCTGAGATGACTCAACTATTAGTCACAAGATAAAATCTAGGATAATGCAAAAATAAAAATTCAGGAATCGTACTTCTGATTATTTTCTTGTAAAACTGGAAATGTGCAGATCTAGAACGTTTTTTTGAACAGTGGCAATGAACTCTAAAACAGTTGTCTTGAACTAAGAGTAACGTAAAGAACTTCTGGATTGAATGCACTGTCATAAAAAATCAATCTTTTGAACATTCAAAGAAATAGAGAAGAGAACCCATACCTGTAAACATTTAGCATGTCCAAGAAATTTAATGATATTTGAGGTAGAAAGAATGTCCCAAGAGAAATTGCCACACTTGCATTTGTATGTCAAGCCATAAAACAAAAAATGCTAATTTCAGTTCCAGTGTAGCTGATGCCATACACAATATAACATCATGAGCAATATAACTTATAAGTTTCTATTTTTTTTTCTTTTTCCGTATGTAAGGACAACAACATTTATCTTGATGTTTTTTTAGACCTTTGCTTGGGCTCTTAATTACTCTTAGTCGATATACCCAGATCTAATCAGACTATGAAGACATGCATCTTTTATATTTTAAGTAATGAAAAACAATATAATTCTTTTGCTGAGAGAAAAACAACAAGAGATAAAGCCACAAAACATTGCAGGTGATGTATGCAAATGATCAATGATTGGACCCAATATGTTTTCTAATTTGCATTACAATAACTCTGTACTCGCCCCAAATCTTGTACCTGAACTTCTATGACACAACCACATCTACATTTACCACCCAAGGGAATAACTTATAAATGTAATTCAAACACAAACATGAAGTGACCAAAACTCTCTAATAGTAGCTACCCGGTGATGTGTTTTAACAAGGACTTTGATATAGAAAATAACTTCATCTTCAAGACATATGTGAATAAACTAGTAATATCACTGACATATTACAAAATAATCTATTTTGATAGCTCGTAATTACTTTCAAAAATATTGTACAAAATCAAAGAAGAAAATCAATAAACATAAAAGCCGCAAGTTACAAAACATTAATGTTCAACAAGATAAAACCATATACCTGCATAATGTTGAGCATTGTTCGAATAACATCCCGATCCTTCAGATAATCAACAATTTTCTTGGCTTGGCCTATGATTTCATCCCATTTCTGCACAATAAGAAGCTGATAAAATGCAACAAAATAAGTTATATGCCAGAGTTTCTTCAAAATATTAAATTATTTGAATAATGAGGAGAGCAGAAAGAATGATAAAAGAACCTGATTTGGAAGCTCCATTAGCCTTTGAAGATATTCATCTTGTTTTTTAGGATCTGATTCAGCTTGAATCATATGCCCTACCTTAAAAATGTCACGTTTGACATTAAGCATATTATAACTGTATACACTCAAATTTCTACCACTCGTTAAGGAAAAAAAGAATTCAACAACAAAATCAGCATTCAACACAAAAGTACTCAATCTCCATACAAATTCATAAAATGTGTGTATCTGATGGGGCTGAAGATCACCAACTGTTGGTGCAAGGCCCGTTAAAAGTTCAGAAACATATGTCTCTGCCTCTCCAACCTGCATATTTAGTTACTCAATTAATAACAGTAGTTCAAATGTTGGGGTCTTTTCCAACATGAATATAGCCTCATTATAGCCTTATACAATATAGAAAAAATAAGAGACACTACATGAATATCAGGCCATTGAATCCAAGAATAATAAAGCAAATCCGGAAAATGTAGTATGTGGAAAGGAAAATCAATCTCTTCCTTCTTCAGCTGGTTCTATTTTAAAATGATCACGTTGTTTGAACTCTAACAAGGTAACAATTTTAGAAGCAAAGGATTCAGTATCTATAAAGGAAACACTTTAGACAAGAATTATTATTTGGAATATGGAGAAGCAAGGCCAAATTCCAGGCTTCCATCTTTTGCTCGTGAGCAACCTATTAGCATTGGATCTTTGTCAAAGCTTCCCTCTACATGGAACTCAGATGGGATGAAAAATGGAAGTATAGCCACATAAGGTGCTTCTAGAAAATGGGTTGCAAGGTGCTATACCTATGAGTAATGTATGTATGTTGGATCATACCGATAATGGGCATAAGACTTCTATACATTTGAGTATTTTTGTTGCTAGTGAAGGGCACAAAAATGTTAAACACTTGGGAAATAGGGATATGATGAGTCATGCGCATGGCAAAAGACATTCTCCTGCTTACAAAATGCCAGAATAAACACTTGGGAAATAGGGATATGATGAATCATGAGAATGGTAAGGGAAAGTCTCTTGCTAAGGAAATGCCAGATGGTAAAAAATTCAATCAAGGTGCTTCCGCAATGTGTATCAAGTTGATGAAGCCCCCTTGTCCATTCATACTAATATGATTAGCCATGTGACAGACTTGGGGAATAATGATACTAACCTTTCATCCTCAAGAAATGTCTCTGTAATAGCTCAGAATCCTGGAAATGGAAATTCCTTACTCTCTAAAGACAATGCAATTATGGAAGTCTCATCAAACATAACTGAACCTGGTAATCTATCTAATCTGGCAGAGGAGTGTAGTTATTTGTTGCAAAAGTAGGATTCAAAGATTCTTTTACACAGTAAAAAGGTGAAACTTTGGAAGCAATACATGAGTATTTTGAGAATCATGTCATTGGCACGAGGGCACTTGCTACTTAAATCTCTTCATGTTTCAAGAAGGAAAAAATTCTTAAAAAGAAAAAAATGGTATATTCTCAAGTCCAAGAGTTTATCTCAGAGGAAGTCTATGAATATAATGAAGCATTACATCACAATATACTTTTGTACCTAAAAGGAAAAAGAGGACCACTTTAACTGCTCAGGAAACAACACTTGTTGGAAATAAACCTGGAAGTAATGTTACAAAGAGTATGTAAAATGGCAAGCATTGCCTTAATTATTTCAAGGATGTCAAGAAGTATGGATTGAATTCATTGTCCATTCAAAATGATTGCGTGCTTATCAAAGCTGAGGAAAGTACCATTCAATCCTGTTTGTATCTTGGGTTTGCTCAATGCAGTTCCAGACAGATTTGTACAAAAGATGGCTTGGGTGAGGCAGAAGAATTAAAAGAGAACATTGATCAATATTGGTCACCTAGAAGAAAGCACATACAGGGTGTCAAAAACCAAATCATAACCAATGTGAAGTCTAAGTCAAGAATATTTTCATAGTCAATTAAAGAAATGATGAAAAACTTACAAACAAAACCTTTACCTTATTGAGGCAGAAGAAGCATCTATTCTAGTAATATGACTCTCTTATGTCTGAGGACGGTTGACAAATTCCTAATTGAAAGAGGAATCATATAACAATTGGGAAATACCATGTTTTATCATATCCCAACACACTTATAAGAAGGAATCATGCCCATAGATATAAACCAATGAGAAAGGTGAACCTGATTCAAGGTCAGTGTCCATGTTTTGTCACCACAAATATTTGTAGCAAAACCCATAGTCTCACATGCTGACAACCTTCATACCTAGAATGGGGTGAATTTTTAAATGTTGAAAGACCAATCACCCATCCATCCATAGTAATAAATTATTGTGAATCAGATACTAACCAAAGCCTTGTCTGCCATCATCTTCTTCATTGAATAAGCTAAACTGTCAATAAAAGGACAAGAAAACATGTTAAGAAATGAAACACCACTCTCAAATAAATCATAGACAGTCACTAGATATTAATATGAATAAGCTAAATCTAGAAAAACTTGTTCAGGGGTGTAATCTAGTTTAAAACCCATTATAGTAGGTTTGTTGTAATCCAGTTGAAATACCGTAAGCAAGTTCAGGGTGAACAGTTGATCCATAGTTGTATGGTTGTTTAGATATTTATTGAAGCTCTTGTTATAACAAAGATATTGAAAGAGTAAACAATGATCCCCTATGTTAATGTTAGTACTAAATACATCATGTAGCATGTAAACATGATATAACATGGAAGTTGTATCAAATAATGTTAAGGTCAGTTAGGTGGTTCAACCACCATAATAGTCGTGGGGTACTATAAAGATACTATGTGAGATGGTATAGTATATACATGTCAAAAATTGGTATGTGTATCTGGTGCCTACCTTGGGCTAACCCTATGGTCTAACTATTGCAGTATTATTATTATTATTTCAATGGGGCATATTTTATTCTCTCAAGCTCTCATGTTTATTATGTGTGTATGCATTTAAAAAAACTTATACACAATCCAATAAAGGCATGTCATCTTCCATGTAAGCCACGGTATGATAAATGCTCAATGTTTAATATATCCATCTAATTGGTCACACACATGAGGAGGATAGAACGGCTTGCAGTTGGGATCCCTTGAACTCTGTAGATGATAAAGGATGGACAGGACATTAATGATATGCACAATTGAGATTAATCATCAAGTGGTTGGATTGAGTCCAACATCCAAGTTTTGGTTTCTCATTCTCTTACCAATATGGCAGTAACTATTGTGCATGGCTGGGCCTTTAAGGCCCATTAGTTTTAAACCATTTTGGATTATCATCTGGGTATTTCTAATCAAGTTAGTAAGGAACATCAAACAAATTGTCTGTCATATGGGTGATATTTATTCCAATTACTTAAGGTAGGTTTCACTAGGAAAGCAATAGATTTTACAATAAATGTGCCTTATATCATTTATTCGTGCAAGAGACCTCACTAAACTAAAAATAAAAAAATATTAGGTAATTAACATTTTTCTAGGCATTTCAATTTTTTTAATTTCTTAGTTGTGCTATAGAGCTTAGAAATAGAACGATATTATAAGATATTTCAATAGATAACTAAGCTTTAAGACAGTTTCTCATTGCAAAATATTTTCTTATTGACTATAATAGTCCATAAGTTTGTCAGATACTAACCCAAGTGTGTGCTTCATCTAGTTCACATCATCTCTTGTCTGCACACAAATCACATCTGATTTTAGATATATATCAATATAATAAATTAGGAACTCGAGTAACAACTGGAAAATCCCTATTTGATGTGGAAAATGTATATTACTGTAAAGTCTTCATGAGCATGTGCTCCTCTGCTCTCTTTCCTAGACTCTATCTAGTTCATTGTAATTGAAGCATTTATTAGAAGGTTTTCCAGTCCAATTGTCTCTGTTAAATATAAATTCCTGCAAGACGTTCAAAAATACTAATTACAGGGTATCAGGTCAAATAAAAAATCTCAGATGTCTTTCCAAGAACAGAGTACTTCTACTCTTGAATATATGTTGTCTTCAGTCTGGTAATAATAATTTGTGCAGACTTTCCATATCTAATTATGTGAGTCATCTTACATCCCCACTGCCAAACACATCCTATTTGCAATTTTTATTTGATATTTGCATACATACCATATCAGACTCCTGTTAGTGACCTTGACATCCCCAAAGCTTTCCCAAGTTTCATCAATTAGGTTACACCCTGAAACATTATTGAAGTCTCAAATAAGCTTAAACTAAGAGATAAAAAATCTTCAACAAAAGAAAATTGTTGCTATTAAAGCACGTCAAAAGATAAATAAGTCCCAAAAAATATAAGAGTTTGAAAAATGTCCAGCATATGATGTTTTATTCTTGAATTTATATCTTGCTTGTGCACATTTATGAGTGGATCATATAGACAAAATACTTCAAAAATATAAACATAAATACAGTTCATGCAAATGATGTGACTTGCATACAGGGGGGGAAACTTCAACGAGAACCTGAAGTGGGCCTACAAAGGAGATGTAGCAAAGTAGTGGAAAAATGTTCTACACAATAGTCAGTTTCTCTCAGCAACAAGTCCCCAAGGGAAATGGAGAGTTGACAGGTCTCAAATCTCTTTTTATTGATGTTAACGTGAAAAGAAGCTCTAGGAGATTTCTAGACACTTTTGTTTAATTAGTATTTCTTTTAATTGGATAACATTTTAGCATCAATGAGTATTCTATACACTCCTACAGTCTTGTGGACAGTGTACACTGATTATACTGTCTATTCCCATTGACCTATTCCTTGGTCATTTGTGGACATGAATTAAGTTATCTTATCTAAGACAGAACTGGAATTTAAACAAATGGATTTTCATATTATCTAGTCCAACCTATAGGATTCATATTGAACTTAAATTGACTTCAAAGTGCTAAAAGGGAGTACACAAGATGATATCTTGATTTTTCTTAACTAAAATGATAAACAACATAGAAATTTAGAATGAGAGTTCAAATCTAGGAAAACTCTATTTATACATTGACAATTGAAGTTAGGTCAAAAGTACTTATTTCTTAGTGTTTGATCTCTTGGGGGATGACTAGTTATGCTCATAGGGTAAGTATACATAGTCCATCCAGAGGCTTCACTCCTGCACTTTGTTTTGCAATAAATGAGGAGAGATGGTACAAAAGAAATCTCAAAGTTTGTACCCAAAGCCTTGCACTCTTTCAATATACTAAGCAGGAACACCTTGAAGAAATTTCGTGCAAGGTACCATAAATATGCCAACTCAGTTAAGTAATTTCGGTCACTGAAACACAAGATTCTCAGCAGAGGAATATTTCCAAACACCCCTGCCTTCTATTGGTTGATTTTCCAATTCTTCCAATAGGCTTTAATCCAACCCTCAGATAGCCCACCAAGATTTTAGACACCAAGGGCCCCTTAACATTGAAAATGGGAAACGAAAAGGAACATATTTCAAGAAACTGCACTCCAGTGATTTTCACCTATTCAGACAGAAACTTCTTTACAGATTCAAGCAACGATCCTTATTATGGGTTGAGTTCCCTAATCTCCAACTAACCTTCAAACGAATCGACTGACAGGTTAGAGACAATTTCCCCCCAAGTAGGGAAAACAAGAAATGGGAGACAGTAATTAACGGATTCCTAAGAACAGGAATAGCCACGACCTCATAAAGATAAGAAACTTGAAGTTCTTAGGATATCAAAAGAACTATGGAAAACTCTGAGAAAGAATTTTCAAAAGCAGGCAGAAAATTTCCAAGTAAAATTTGTCATCTTTTCATAGCTGGTTTTCTTCTTCACCTCTCATGAAATGTGTTGTTGTTTTGTTTTTTAGGTTTTCAGGCCTATGTTGTTGGGAGAAGGGAGCAGGAGTGAGGAGCGAAGAGCGATAGTGGAGCGAAAATTGAAAATTTCAAAAGCTCCCGTTTTGTGAGCATTTTTTGTATAGTATATATTTTAATATATTTTGATGGATTTATAACTAAAAAACATGTAGGATGTTGAATTAGCTATAGAATACATGGATTAAACCATCTAACATCAATCGTCTAGTATTTATAACTTATAACATTATCATCAAATGATCAACCATAAAAACTTGTGTAGGAGCTTGGCAAAGAAGGGAGGTACCATAACATTGTCATTAAATGATCAACATAGTATGGGAGCGTTTAGTGTAGGAAAGGAAGAGAGTGCCTTGGGAGCGTGCTCCCAAAACTGGGAGCGTTTTTGGAGCGAGCTTCAGGAGAAGGGGTGAGGGGGTGGGGAGAGCTCCCACGCAACATAGTTTCAGGCATTAGAAATGTTCCTTTAGGGTTATTGGGGCCTATTTTTCCAAAAAAAATTATACTTTTCTGATGAAAAAAGGATGAAACACCAAAATCCACAAAGATTGTTGTAATTGTTAGTGTAATCTGTACATGTGGCCATGGCCCATGTATCATTATTGTTGAATTTCAATAAATGGTAAACAAACCTGCAAACTAAAAACACTAGAAAAAAAATCCTAGTAAACTCTCAAAACTGCTAGTTTTGCTAGATCTGTACACACGCAAGCTCACTGAATTCTGATTGCAACAAAAAATAGAAATTTATAGCACAAAAATCACATTTGTTTTCTTTATTAGCCTGAAGAAAAAATTGTCCATGCTCACTTTGAAAACTGAATGAATAAAAATAGAGCCCTTACCTCTCTTCTCATGTATATGCCATGTAAGGGAGAATATATCAAAATGGCACTGACTGTAATCCATATATGGAATGGCCACTACAGTCCAAAGAAAACCTGCTACAAGCTACTGGCCTACTACAGAATAACATATCTCTAATCAATATGATCAATCGTCAAACTCATCACCATTGTTCAAAATGGGGTCCTCGGCATGAGCTACAGGGCCATCCTATAGCTCAAAGTCCTCTAAATGCTCACAAATGCTAAATGAGAGAGATCTGAGGTAAAAAGGGAGGGGAGATGGGTTCTTTATATAGTATGTTTTAAGGGTTTAGGGTGAGAAAATCTAAGGTTTAGGTTAAAAAAATTAATTGCTTTTTTTCCTCCAAAAGAACACAGGCCTCTAGGGATCAAATAGGTATTGACTCAGTCGAGTCAATATAAATGCAGCCAACTTGGATTGGTTTGGTACTGAACTGGACAATTCATAGATTGAATGGGTCAGTTTAGAACGAAACCAGTCCCCGAGCTAGTTTGAATGTTGTGTTGGTACTCTAGAGGGTGAACTAAGCCAAGTCCAAGTCTGTGTCAGTGAAGTTTTAAAACAATGCTTTTATTGGAGTAGGCTACTCATGCACCTCACTTTGAGCCTCCTCAAGATCAGTGCCCTATCTCTTTAATAGTGGAAACCTATCTATTTAGTGCTCTTTTTCTATAGGTGGAAAAGCAACTCATAAATAGAAAAACAATAGAAAATAGAACTGAAGCTAATCTGCTGAGTTTAGAATAGCAACAAAAATAAGAAAGCAAGTGATATTTTAATTCCATGACAACAGTAGTTACAAGTTACAACTAAAAAAATTTGTGGATGGAAGTGATGTTCTAATTTCATGACAACAGGTAAAACTTGAAAAATTATGTGGATGGCACATCCAGGCCAGAGACATGCATGCACCCTCTATAACTATTGTTCATGTTAAAAGGCCTACTTCTGTCCACATTCAAGGCATCTCTCCTACTGCATAGGTGAAGTTCACTGCTCAGTGGGTACACCCTGTAGCTAGAGAGAATATTGCCCAAGCAACAGGTAATCTAACACTCCCTCTTTGGAAAGAAAGTGTTCTCTAATAAACAAAGATACTCTCTTAACATATTGAACATTCCAACTACTAGGGGCTTCAAAGGAACCTTGACCACCTTTCAATCTAAATGAACATACCTCTAGACCATTTCTCCATTCTATACTCTAAAATCTCTTCAGTACAAGGAAAACTTCAACAGCTACCTACCAACCTCCAATATTCTTTATGTCAACTTCACATGCCAAATTCTTCTCACACCACGTCATGAGTTGTTCAAAATTTCCTACAATGATAAACTCATCTGTATAAATGACCAAGCAAATTGATCAGATCTATCAAGGGACCAACGATAACTCTGCACAAATACTGAAAAAGCCCAGCATAGGTAGCAACTCATCAATCCTGATATACCATGCTCACTGTGTATTCATCGATCCAAACAAGGAATTCTTCAATCTGTAAGCATGGACCGTATCTCGTCCATGAACCTTAAAACCTCCATCCACTAAAGCAAAATCCTTAACAATATTAGTTCCCTCCTTTTGAAACAATCCTCCGATAATAAACTTGTCCTGGTACTCTACAATACTCAGATCATTACATGCAAAGAAGTAAACACCAATTCCACATATACCTACTATCCATGTGCCTCCTCATAGATAGATGGATACTCTTCCACCATGGCATCTCGACAAACCTGCTCTGCATGTGCCACCACAAATCTAGAAGGATACTCCATCATGACATCATGCCATACCTTCTTTGCATATGCCTCCACAAAGCTCACAGAATAATCCTCTATTATGGCATCCCACCGTACCTTCTCCGCACGTGTCTCCACAAAGCCAGAGGGATACTTGTCCATCATGGAATCTTGCTATACAACAAATGAAATCTCTTCAAGGTTGGAAGGATACTCCTTAGTCCTCCATGGCATCCCACCATACCTTCTCTGCCATGTGCCTCCACAAAGCCAAAAGAATACTCCTCCATCATGGCATCTCACCATATCTACACTATGAAATCTCTTCAAAGTTAGAAGGATACTCCTCCATCATGCCATCCTGCCAAACATGCTCTGCAATTGCCTCCAAAAGCTAGAAGGATACTCCTACATGACATCTTGCCACACCTACTTTGAAATCTCTCCTCCAATAGTGTGCACCTTAAGTTTACCCAAAATACCTTGATATTCAAGCAATAGTAGTTGTTGTGTATAATTAAGGCATAGTTAATGAGGGTGAAGCAATGTTGATGGATTGTTTGTATGAGAGATGCATGCAATAACCAACTTTAGATTTGCCATTTGTAGCAAATTTGGTTTTCTAGAGTTGTGTGTCATTTTTATCTAAGTTTAGGTGCTTTTTCAATTTAGAAAGTGTTTGCCTTTTGTTGTATTTAAAAAGTGTTTTTCAGTTCAGATATAGAAGTTGCTCTGATACCATGCTGGATTTTACTCTATGGTAAATAGGCCTGCACACTCTAAAGCTGAAAGCTGATAAATTCTCAAGACTATAGGTTCCACTAGATCTAGAAATACACAATCTCACTAAAATCTAATTATAGCATATCATAAATTTTCCACAAAGACCACATTTGTTTACTTTATATACTGTAGAAGAAACCTGTACAAAGTCACTCTGAAAACTGAATTAATAACAACAGATAACCAGCTCTCTTTATGGATAAGGATGCTAGGGTTGTATAACATAAATAACCCTACCCTAAGGGCCTAGGTTAGAGTACCCAGCCTGCATGCGTACATGCATGCATGATGCATTAGACTCCCAGAGAACTGCACCTAAGCTAGAGTAGGCTACACATTCATATTGCTTTGACCCTCCCCTTGGGGATCAGTTGCATGTCTCTTTAAATCTGGAAGTCTGCCTATCTAGAGTTCTGTTCCTAAAGCTGGAAAAGTAACTCATCAATAGAAAAACAACTTTAAAATATCCCTAAAAATAATCTGATGAGTTTTGAACAGCTTCTAAAATAAGAAAGCAAGTGATGTTAATTTCATGACAACAATTACAACTAAAAGAAATCTTTGGATGGCACATGCATGCTTCTGCTGCTGTCCACATTCAAGGCATCTCTTCTGCTGCACACAGGTACTGAGTTGACTGCTCTACTGGTGCACCACTGCTGCTAGAGGGAACATTACCCAAGCAACAGTAATCTAACAATTATTACTCGTAATTATCTAAGGCTGTATTCTTTATTCTTTTATTCTATTACTAGGTATGGATAAGGTTGACCTAGTCAAATTTGATATGTAGTCAAACTTGACATTTGAATATTCCTGTAAGACAAAGCTATGAAAGGAAATATAGTAGCCAACCCTAAAGTCTGCATTAATTTCAAATAAAAGTATCGTATCTTATCTTATCTTAACTAATGCCTCATGCATATAAAAGGTGGAACCTTCACCAATGCAATGTTTATCCCATAATTTGATACCATGCATATGATTGCTCAATCCATTACTTCCATTTTGGATATTTTAGAGGGTTCTCTTCACATACTGCTAGTTTCCATGTCATTGGACTTCGTGCTAGCTATGAACAACTGATGAAGAGACCATGCTGGTTGTATTGGAGCTTGAGAGCTTGGTAAGGAAATTATTGCATAGAGGTTGAATCTTACACTGGGTCTTGATTCATGACAGGATAATAAATTTCTAGTAGGGATTTATCCCTAAGATTAGCAGAGATCTTAGAAGCCTGGAGGCTAGAACCCTTACTACAATTGTAGGTCAGCCTAAGAATTCTATTTTCAAAAGTGTAGCTCGTCTATTGATGGTTCGTTGCATTGTTGGTACATTCACAATGGAATGATCGAGCTAGTGTGTATGTTAGCAGTGAGGGATTTCTCATGTGTTGAGGTGAGTGTTGGGAAGGCACTGACAGAATATCCATTAGTATGGCTAGCAGGTGACTCTTTATCATCTCATTGTTGAGTGGCTTGTCTATCCTGGATCTTGTGGTCTTATACGTGGGGGGTCTCAGAGAGAGATTATCCAAAAAGAGCATCCCTTCCCCTTGCTGGCTCATAACTGAGCTAGAGGATGGCATCTGCAGTAAATGCCTATTGGTGGGTGGAAAATCACTATATCAACCATTTTGGATGTTCAAGTTTTGTGAGATATGTCTTCTTTTATTGTTTTCTTGGGATGGTTAATTATGATGATGGAAATGGAATTTTTTATAAATTGCACATAGATGTGTTGGTATACTTTCAAATCTTGTCATTTAGCTCACTGAACAATTTTGAAGGCTATCTGAGGTTTGAGAGTTCAATTAGTACCCCACTAGCCAAGGATAGGTTCAAACTTCATCCTTACAAAAAACTCAAAGATTCAAAACATAGAAGATATATTAAAATGATTAGTACAAAAAGAATCTGCTAAACAGAAAGATTCTTTTCATTACAAGGGATCACATGACCATGTTGTGTCAATTGCAACCATTTTTGGGTTTAGTTAAAGGAAACTACCCCCTTTCCTCGGTCTAATCTATCTAGATTAGTTAATCATCACATTCACATACATACATACTACAAAATGATACGATAAGGTGGTAGATACAAAATCTATTAGCCCAAGATTTAAACAAACTAAGTATTTCTCCATGTGCCTCTCCTATCCTCAATGCTGAGAATATATCTTGATTTCAGGGTATTTCACTTGAATATATGGTATGTAGGTTCAGTATCATAGGGCTAAGTTACTCACCAAAATTGAAAGTCCCATAAAGGCCAAGAGATAAATCATGAGAATTACTAGAATGAGAGTGAACATGAGCCTAATTCCAGAGGTGGATTTGACTATTTGAGTTTTAAACTACACCTTCTTCAAAGTCTATGCAAACTAGGAACTGTTGGCTCAAATAGATAGTGACTTTAATTCCATAAAAAACTAATTAAGGGACTCTATGAAAACCTCCCAAAATATAGACAAGTATGAGGTGGTTCATTTAAGGAAGAAATAAAATATGGTCCATCATTGTATTTTTCAATTGGGTCTAGCTTAAGTGGCCGAGAGTTGTTACCCTAGCCACCCAGTTTAAACCCCACTTGTGACATGTTCACTCTTCATGAGCTTATTTTTTATTGGGGATTGAAAAAGACTAGCAATATCACTCTTTCCCAAGGATGTAGGGTTAGCATGTGGAAATTACATGGAAAAATGGTCCATCATTGTATTTGGGATCATACTATATAGAGAAGCAAAGTTTATATTTGCAAAAAAAATAAAACACGAGAGAACTCAATGAAAATTTTCATGACATATTATGCATGGTTACAATCAAAATATAAAGGAAAAAATAAATATTTTATGTACATAGATGACCTAAAACAGTCAATGGAAAACTAATCAAGGACAATGTTTAACATGGATGCTATGTAGAGTGCAAAAGAAAAGAATGATATAAAGAAACAAATGGAGAACTTATTGTCAACTTCTAATAAAATAATAGGAGTGAAAACAAATTAGGTCAAGATATTTACCTTGGACATAAGCTATCAAATAGACTCTAGTAAGATTTGGAATCCCAATGTAGTCATGACTAAAGCAAAAACCAGAATTCCCTACAGATAGAGCACTTTATTGATGTGATCAATGCTTACAAAATATTATAATTCAAATTATTAATAGTTTCTGCCGCTACAAATTGTAATCAATAGATAAACAACACATAAAATTTTATCACGAGATGTATAACCAAATCTAATTATCAAGAAATTGTATGATTTATTTTTCATTATGTTATCAACTATTGTGCATCTATACACGGTCAGAGGTATGGACTCTAAAAGAAGCTCCCCATGGTTTCCAACGGTCAGGACACAAAAGAAGCATATGAAGAAAATAATATGCCAAAAGTCGACTTTCATTTAGAGAAAAAATCAAATTACTCGTCTCCTACAAACCTTGCACCAAATCACATTGCATAAGTCATTAGATGCATGGGCATTGGCATGATTCAAGATCAGGAGAGGCACCATGACCAATTGTTACGAATAAGGAAATCAACAATGTCCATATCTTCACAAATACAACACATATGAGAGATAAAGAAAAACAATATAAATCAAAATACATACATTAATGTCCATTCAAGAATCAAAATTAATATTGAATGTTTAATATTCTCCCACATACATGCCACCATACCAGTAATAAAAAACACCATATGCTCATATATGTCAAACTTCAATAAACAAGAAGGGTTATCTTTTTATTGGTAGATTATCTTATGGAAACATTCACAAAGGTAAAGGGATAAAATCCCATTGAGACCCTTGGGGTTACTAGCAAGTATTTCAGTTAGCACCCCTATTCTGAAAACATCTCATCTATTAAGCTATTGTAAGTTGGTTTTCATTTCTTCTTCATACAACAGTAGATAGTTTTTAGTTTGTCTATAGTATAGTCACATATTAGTAAAGTCCTTTGGGATAATCATGCAAATTAAGTTCATATAGTTGCTTTGAACTTGACTTTATTTAGCACCACTGATTTCCATAGGAAAGGTTTCAAGGGAGATATCTACTGCATAGAACCCTTTGTCACCTACCCACCATATCTAAGTTTTCATCTGATAGTTCATCTTCTCATCCTACTTAGTAATATCTCCTTAGTGATGTGTTACCATATCCACCACCAGGTGTGTAGGATCCTCTCATCCATATCCACGTAATATTTGTCATGGAAACGGATACTCTAGTGGAGGAAATGGATCCTGTGTAAAATAAAAAAAATTAAAAAATCACAAAATTTCAAACAGATCCTGAAACATTCAAGATTTCGTGACCCACTGATCCCAAAAATATTTGATTTTTTAATGAAAAGACTTCCAAAATACTAAAGCAATGTTTTAAAAACAGGTGACTCAGACTCATACGTAAAGACAATTTTAAGTTCTTAAATTAATTTTTTAACATTACCATTAATTGTTTCGGGATGTTTGAGAGTGGTTCAAACCTCATCGGTCTTCATATGCAAAAAGTAGAATCTTAGATCCCATTATGAATTCAACATACTTAATAGTTTTCAGATTTCAGGATTGCATCATTTCCACTAGATTCTATAGTGTATGAGGGTAATGGATTGGAAATCCATTCATTTTAGCACATTTTTTAAAAATTATTATTTTCTATATAACTGCAATCAATTATTTGTATTACATTATTGAAATGAGATGTAATATGGTTGAACCTGTATTATGCTATGTCTAGGGGTATTGTGATTACATTCTCAACATGGGCACTAACACAATATCCACTCCTACATTTAAGCCAACACATCCAACCTTTGATAATAAACTCACATGACATGTTTCCTCCACATTGAATAAAGGTACAACTTACGTGGGGAATAGAAGGGAAACTGCCAAATACACCAAATCATGAAAAATGTGCCAGGATGTGAAACTTACTCTATCACCTAAGCCATATCAAGAATATCAGTGATAGGAAATTAAAGGAAAATGCCAAATAAATCAAATCATGAAAAAAGTATCAGATATATCATTTGAAACTTACTTTCTCCTAGAACACGTAAGAAGTCTAGCATTCCTGTTCTCCCAACATATTCTCCAAAATCCAACAATATTTTTCCGTTCTCTCCAACTATAAGTTCATAATCATATAAAGATACCCATTGACTGAGATCCTAATCAAAGAAAATGGTATTTCAAACATTGAAAAGAAGGTAGATATGCAGTTCAAAGTTGACCAAACGAAGTCCGGTAACTATTCTCTCATCATCGTCATGTTCCCATTCACTTTACCTTGCATTTGGACATATATACATATCCATCTTACAATTTCCTCTTACAATTTCCTAACTTTACTCCATTATTCTCCCTAAATGTTAATCTCCAAACCAAATCATGTACAACAAAAAAATAGATAAGATTCCATCATACTATGCAACCCTTAACTTCCTTTCAAGAATGAGGTAATTTTCCCATCAATATGTACTTTTTTCCTTATTCAAATACTTTCATAGAAATCTTACAACTCACTCAATCCATGATTCCCTCGAAGCCAAATGCAGATGCTAGACATATATTATTGTCACTTCATGAGACATAACACGATGGTTTGTGGACAAGTGAGTCAGGCTCTAGGGGCCATGTTGGAGCTTACAAGGGATGTTACAAGCCCTATTAGGGCTTCTATAGTTTGTGTGCAGTTATCACAAACCCCATCGGGGTTTTCATTTTCTGCTATAGGGTTGTCACAAGATTAGGGCATGTGTTACAGGCTTAGGGCCTCTTTTCTCCTCCATCGCAGCAGCAACAGACTATCTTAATCCATTACAGGGCTCCATCTTGTGTACAGAGGATAGTCACAAAGGTCTAAAAACCACTTATACTATGAAACGAGAACTTTATACTAAGAATGAGAACTCTAGCCATAAAAACAATGATTTTTGCATAAAAAACACCAAAAACACCCTCCAAATAGAGAAGTGTTGATACCAGTATACATGGTTTTGTTTTCGGGGTTAAAAATAGAGTAATGGCCTAAAAATCCCATAATGTTGTTTACAAAACCTTTAAAATCAACCCCTAAATTGGAAAAAGATTTTTTTCATCAAGAGATTGATTACAACTTTTTTTAAACTTGCATATTAAACAAAAATAAATATTCCATCAATAATTTCATCACTCTAATCATAAAAAATCAAATAAATTATGATGTGATTCATAATGAAATCATATATTAGACCATACAAAAACAAATGATTCATATAAATATAAAAAAAATCCTTTAGAGTTTCAATTACAAATATCATACTAATAAAAACATCTAAATTGTTTCATGTGAAATGATTCAAATTCATCCATGGATTCTGACACTCCATCTGAATCTATATTTTTTGCAGAGGAATGATTGGATATAATAATAATAATAAATAAACCCCTCATCGCCTAAACCCCCCACAACATTACATTAAGCTCCTAATTAAGCTCAATTCATTTGCAACAAAATCACTTCTAATTCACAATATCAAAACATAGAATATGTCTTATTTACAATTTTACTATGTATGCATGTTTATGGATTTTTTCAACTCATTTAAGTTACACAAACTTAAATATTATTACAATATTAAATGTTGTTAAACTTTAATACACTCCACACATTCCTTTTTTTCCTCCTAATCATGATCTTCTGCAAGTGTATCCTATCCTTCATAAGAAGTGAGGTGAGTAATATAATCACATTAAAAAAATTGTATTTGGTACAATTATAATTGTCTCTCTCTCCTTCATTTTTTTATTATCAAAATGAAATCTCATATAAGTCTTAGTACATGCGAGTTCTTATTTCTTTTCTATAAAGTTATATCATTTAATAAGCTCCTTAACCATTATACTACATGTTTCATTTGATTTCTATATTTACATGCTTCATTTGATTTCTATATTTGAAGAATTCGTTTAGTAAATGGTATGAAGTAAAACTATTAATTGAAAATGTTTTTGTGGTTTGAAGGTGAGTTATTTTCCCATATAAAATTTACACTTTTGTTGATGCTAAATGGATCCACACAAGATTACAAGGAATCCATTGCAAGAATTGAATCCAACCAAGGCTATTGATGATCATGACATAAAAACATGGCTAGCTTTAGGGATCAAGTCCAAAAAGAAAGAGGTGGAATGAAAAAGAAAGGTTATTTCTATTTAGTACAATATATTTACCTATGTAGTGTTATAGTTAGTTTGTTGGTGTCTCATATTGTAGCATCAAAAAAATATTTATTATTTTATTTGATAGGAAAAAAATATACTAAAAAAATTTAAGAGATGGCACTAAAAATGAAGTTGCTAGTATGCATACATCCCAAGATTGATAGGAGAAAGCTTACTAAAGTCCAAAATGAGTTACATATTTCCATTTGAAAACAAGTTTGGTTTTTAATAATATCATATACTTACCAAATTGATTATGTATTGATTATAGATATCAAATCAATTTTGAATTGATTATAAATGTCAAATTAATATAATCTCCGATTGACATATATCATTTTAATTACATCCATATTTGTAATTCGTTGATCTTATTACAATAATGAAACTCCCTTTAACCAATGTGGTTATCTCGTTTAGTAAGGTAAGTGTTCAATTTAATCACCATTATGAAAATACTTTAATGTATTTAACTTTTCGGGCATACTTGGAATCCCGTCACCTGACATTTAACCTCTGAAATGCTAGCTTCTCATACAAAACTCTTTAGCATATATGCATTAAATCCATTTCTTTAGAATATATGCATTAAATCCTTTAAATCAATGAATATATTAATGTATAGTGCTTTGTTTTCTTGTGGTTGACTTTAATGTGTTTAACTTTTGGGGCATGCTTGAAATTCCGTCGCTTGACATCTAACCTCGCAAATGCTAGCTTCTCATTCAAAACTCTTTATCATATCTGCATTAAATCCTTTAAATCAATGAATATATTAATGTATAGTGCTTTCTTTTCTTATGGTTGTGATATCTGTAAGACTATTTTGGCTTTTAGCTTTTAAGCTTATCCCACTCACCTATTTTATATTTTCAAGATTTAATTACATTTATATTTTATATAATTATAGAACCGAATTAACCATGTTCAGGTAGGGAAAATGTAAATCGACTCACCACAAACACGTCCATGGGTCGTCCTCCAGGTCGAGGATTACAAGAATCTCGAATATGGAGTTAATAGGCCTCTCACAAAACTTGATCAATTTTAAAAATATTAAATATACTATGTCTTAGTACATGATTTGGCTCAAGCTCATTTGTTGTGTATACAATAACATAATATTAGAAGGCTTTATTCAATGAAAAACGTCATTTCAGAGCCCGATCTTCTGAGCAGGCGCGTTTGGATATGGAGATATTTATACTTCATTGTTGCAGGATATGCTCTCTACAGTCATCTCGTTGAGCAGATTCTTTGCCTCTTCATGGTCTTTTGCATCAAGTAGCTTATGAATCATGATTCTATAAGTATAAAGACTCTGTTTGTAACCATCTTGTCTCCCAACCATGTTGAAGAATTCTAGGGCTATTTGGATATCTTTCTGCAAGTGTAAGAGTTCAACAGTGTCTGGTAGAAAGAGAGAGGGGTTGTTGCAGTCATATTCAGCTGGGTTTTATAAGTGGATTCTCTAATTTAACTCTATCCAATGTGTTCCTATAATAGTTTTATGTTTTCTTGGCATTATAGGGGCTCTTGTGACGTCAATAGCTGTGATTATTTTCGCACCTGCTGGTATTCAATGTCGGGCTCTCACTGTTTAGCTTCTGAAATTTTATTTGTACCAACAACTACCTACGAAGACGGTGAAGATTGGGGCCTATTAATTTGGACTTTTATTTGGAGTGTGTTGACCATGCCTCCTCCAATGTTGAAGCTTACTATACATGTCACCAGTTTTTCTTGTTGTGGATTAAAGTTGTCTGCTTGATTTGCAAATGAGAGGAGGCATACAGGGAGCGGAGCTCCGCTCCGTTGCGTTCCAAAGGGCCGCCCTTCATGGGTGGCCCTTTGGAGCCCAACCTAGCGGAGCTCCGCTCTGCCCGTCCCTCCTCCCATTTTCCAATCAAGCAGACAACTTTACTCCACAACAAGAAAAACTGGCGACATGTATAGTAAGCTTCAATTGTTCATGAATGCTTCGATCAAATCCATATTTGCGTGTTCACAACTATTTCGATTGGGTTTTTTTCCTTACAAGGAGGGGAGTCGCTCATGAAGGGCGGCCCTTTGGCACCCAACCGAGTTGAGCTCCGCTCTGCCTTCCATCCTCCCATTTTCCAATCAAGCAGACAACTTTATTCCATAATAAGAAAAAATGGTGACATGTATAGTAAGCTTCAATTGTTCACGAATGCTTTGATGAAATCCATATTTGCGTGTTCACGACTGCTTTGATTGTGTTGTTATCCTCATCCTTTTGCGATCAGGGGGAAGCGAGGAGGAGCGAGACAGGGAGTAGAGCTCCGCTCGGTTGGGTGACAAAGGGCCACCCTTCACGAGTAGCGTGATTCTCAGAATCGCGCCGCTCATGAAGGGTGGCCCTTTGGCACCCAACCCAGCGGAGATCCACTCTGCGCGTCCCTCCTCCTCCCTTCGCCTTGATCGCAGAAGGATGAGGAAAACAACACAGTCAAAGCAGTCGTGAACACTAAAATATGGATTTGATCACCAAAGAAAAAATTCAAAGGGGTAAATAAAATCCGACTTCAAACTTTTATCTTTATCTTTTGCTAGCTCATGCAATAAAATAGGCACTACTACTCACCATCCGTGGACCTTGAATGGGATTATGACGGGATTACTCTCCGCATACCCACTATAGACTTATGTAAACGACGCTATTTCACCTTGGTCTCTTATGTTGCATCCGTCTCTTTCTTTGTTACCGTAGAGAATATTCTGTTTTTTAATGCACTGATCTACAAGACCTTCCTATCCCCTTTATAACTTGGTTTTAGACAGCTGGACCCCTACCATCGACCCTAACTACTGCGATTGTCCCGTTGCTGGTTTAGATGCTCACGGTGCTTACTAAGGATATGCAATTGGAGCTGCTTCTCCTATAATGTTAACTACTTAGTTCCGCCTTTGGATATGATACCATTTTTTCGTTTTGAAGGGGGCATTTTTGCTGTGAGTTTTGTGGTTTTTGGTTATGTCATATGTCATTTTGATATGGCAGTTTTTTATGTCATGTTTTGGGGGTGGCATATTCTTTTTTTATATGATATGTCGCTACATGGTTTGGGTTCTTATCGATATGATAAGGATAATATATTTTTGATGGCATTTTATACATGGATTGCTATTTATATGATGTTATACCATATTTTGTTATAATGAAATACTATTGGCTTAAAATTAATGTAACGTATTTTAAGTTATTTGATGTGATATTTATTTTTTTAATATTTGTATTTCATCTTTTGTAAAGTGTATAATGGTTAATATTTTTTGGTGTGGGTTTTGTGGTTTTTATTTATGTCATATGAGTAATTTTTTTTATTTTGATATGGCATTTTTTTATGTCATGTTTTGGGGGTGGCATATTGTTTTTTATATGATATGTTTCTACATGGTTTGGGTTCTTATCTATATGATAGATAATATATTTTTTATGGCATATTATATATAAAGAGAGGGATTGTTATTTATACCAGCATAGATCCATCTAAAAGGGGATCTATCAAGCATTCGAGAGGGATCAAATTTCTCAAAGTGCAAGCCCTTTTTTACAGTAGAAACATTGAACAAATGTGGAATCCAATATTAATAGTTTTAGTTTATCTAATTTATGTTGTCTTATATATATTTATAAAATTCTAAATAATTTAAATTTAGTTTAAGCCTACATATTATTTTTAATCATATTGTATTACATTTTTTTTAATAAAGGACACGGGTCAACTCTAGGATTTTTTTAATAAAGGAGAGGTGTCAACTCTAGGATGAGCATGGAAGGAGTTACACATGCACCTCTTCGGTGCAATGATGTTATACTATATTTTGTTATAATGAAATATTATTATCTTAAAATTAATATATTTTAAGTTATATGATATGATATTTATTTTTTTAATATATTTATTTCATCTTTTGTCAAATTTATAATGGTTGATATTTTTGATGTCATGTTTTGTGATGTTTATGGTTGTTAATATTTTTTATGTCATGTTTTTGTAACAGTTATGATTGTTATTATCTAATCTTAAGATTTTGTTTTATAATAATTTTTTTAAAATGGTGTAATTTAATATTTTTTTGTTATTGAATATATGTTGTAAATATTTTAAATTGAAAGTGTTCTCAACTTAGAGATTAGTATTGATGAAATGTCCATTTTTTGGAATTTTGGAGAAATCTACAAATTGGGTAAAATTCGAGCTTAACTAGTTATGACTTTAGAGGGTTCCAATTTTGACCAAATTGCCCCGAATTCGAAATGTAAGGGTATGGTGAGTCTTATAAAATCCCAATATCGTATATGGACACTTTGTATCAAACTTTATACCTTTGCAAAATTGTTTTGGGTTAAGGTGAAACAATGGAATTTTACTAGGATGATTGTGTTCAAATCCCCCCAATATTGATGGCCAAACTAGCTCTCCAAATCAAGCACTACCATCCCAAGTTCCAGAATAGATTATGGGAATGAGTATGAGACATCAATGATTTTCCTTAATCATGTTTACTATGTTCTGCAAATGGCTTATGGTCTGCAACATTTGTAGGGTAACTTTCATAGAAATTGCCTAAGGGAAATTGCATTACTAGCTAGACTTTGACATAGGAAAGGTAAAAAATATGGTTCTCAGAGTAATATGGAACATAGTGGTAATATTTGGAATACAAATGTCTTTCCAAAAAGCATAAAAATCAAAGGAATATATTGCATATCCATTGATAATGATTTGCTACAATGCAATTACATCAAGCAAAGAATTAATGTTATTCAAGCTCTTCCACATGAATTACAAGAAGTTGTTTTGAAGAAAGGAGAGTTTAGTGAAACACTTGTGGTGAAGATGTGAAAAGAGCCTCAACCCCCATTAGGAGGGATGTTTGGAAAGGAGCACTTTGGGAATCTTGTAGACATAGAAGACCCAATGGAAGAGGACATTGATGTCCCTGAGGAAAGCCAAGCTCTAGAAAATTCCAATTTTGATGAAGAATTTGGCCTGCATGATATTGTTGATTAGTTTAATGTATTGAAGAAAATGTTAAATTTGACAAAATATTTTAAAGATATATTAGTACTATTTTGACTTTTAGGCTTTATTTTAGAAATAAAATATCTATATATATTGCTTTTAATATGTTATTTACAAATATATGGTATTTTTTTTCATGAATTTATGTGAATCATAATAATTTTGGAATATAGTATGAAATAGTATCATTTTTATACAAAAAATATTTGAAACTCTATTGAAAATGGTTGTAAATGTAATTTTTTCTACAATTTCGTAGAATTTTGTTAATAAGAAAGACTTATTTTGCCTATAAAAATGGCTCATTTTACAGAAAAAATTGCAAAATATATATGTTTTTCAATATAACTTGCTTCTAAATGTATTTTTTTGTTAAATGTCTAAAAAATACACTTGAAAATAGAAAGTAATTATATTTTAAGATGAATATGATTCAAAGGCCCAAAAAAATACTTAAAATGAAAATGTGTGATACTGGTATCAACCCTTTTTTAAATAGAGGTAAAATTAGCTACTAAAATTAAGAGAGAGAAAAATGAGAACTATCTCGAGTTCTCGTTTCATAGTATAAGTGGTTTTAAGGGATTCCAAGTCTTTAGCACAGTTTAATGAAGTTTGCAATAGAGTTTTAAGGGATACCAGAGCTCAAGGAAGGTAGCCACAATGCGAAAGGATCCTAGAGGACTTATATAAGGGTTGTTGCGGGAATACACAGGTCCTAGTGGTCTCTGCAGTGTGGACAAATCCCTAGGAGGGATGGATCATAGTTGCTACATGTAGCATAAAACTAGATAGACCACTGGCAAACTAAACCAGGCCTGACGTCATTAGTTGAAGGGCTTACATCAACCAGGAAACCCTTAACCTATATCTTCAAGATTTTTCATCTTTGGATTGTCTTGGTATGTGTTCCCTTGTGGCCATTCCAAAATTCTACTCATCAAATATGCTTATGTAAATTTAGTCATCTCATATTAAGGAAAATTATTTTGTTGGTGTTTTTCCTAAAGGTTTTCCCTAGCATAAATTTTTATGTTCCTGTTGTGATGGTTAATGTTTTAATTTTCTTTTTACTGTATCTGCTAAATGTCAAAATTCAAGATTATTGTCATTCTACGGCTACATTCAATTCAAATATGCAATTATGTTAAAATTTCATAGAAAGAAGTTCAGTGTTAAAGTATATACAAACATTATTACCTTAGTCAACCACCTACCACATTACATATCCTTGTAATCGATATACCCATGCCTCTATCTCTATGAAGTCCAAATAAAACTCTATCTTTAATACATCCAAATCAAAGTTCATATTCAAATCCCCTACCAACCTAATTCTTGTTATGTCTTTAACTAAGCAATCCATAAACTATAAACTACTAAAGCTCAAAATACACCTCAATCAACCACTTTCCACATTGCATATCCTTAAAATTTGTCTTCCCGTGCCTCCTATATTTATGATGCTATGATGTTCTAATCAAAGTTAATATTCAAATCTTTCACCAACCTAATTCTCATTATATTTATCTAAAAATCCATAAACTACAAACTACTAAAGCTCAGAAAATAAAAGGCCATCAATTATGACTCTTGAAGCTTAGTAAAAAGACATTATTATCCCACCCCAATAAGAATATGTTATATGAGTTTGTTTCACAAGTATTATGACTCTTTGAAATTCTCACATTGTATATCTTATTTAGAAGGCAAGTGATAAATAAGATATGGGTAATGATAGAATGTTATGACAGGTCATAATTTAGGAAAATTGTGTTGTAATTTCTTATTTACCTATTAGACAATGCAAAAGCATCTAGTTTAAAGCTAAAGGTCAAGCTATATTTTCCAAAAAATTCCAAAGTGAGTACATTCTTTCTCTAAAATCCATCCTTAATGGTGCCAAAATAATGTTTGTATATATTTAGTTTCTTCTTAGTAGACTTTTGAAGAATTCATATAAAGGTCCCTTAGTCAGGGGAATCTATTAAAGTGTAGAGTAAAGGGCCTGAAGTTTCCATCAAGATAGGAGAGTCATATTCATCAAAGGATAGAATCGAATGAGTGTCATAGTCTATATAGAGGAGGGCCACAGTAAGATTGGGTTGTGTTTCTACAAGCGACCATTTGATTAGGTGCAATGAACACCACTTCAAGACCAAGAAACCAGAATCAAATAAGGTTATATCGCAACTGTAGGAGCAGTAATTTGAACTCAAGTATGGCCATAATTTCACTACAAGAACATGAATACAATGTCAAGTAGGAAAATATATATCACATTCTAGGACAAAAAGACAAATTTAACCATTACTATGCCACAGAATTGACAAAAGTAGGTTGGTAGTTAAACAAGTATTTGTAAATCCAAGATTAGTAAAATATTTCGCAAATACTAAATCTAAGTTGATGACCTTTCATCAGCAGATAAGGAATTACCACTAGGACATGAGAAATCCTCACAGTAGAAACATAATCAATTTCTTTAGGTAATTTTAAACTCTTCTCACTGATCATTCTAGTCAACTCAAAGGAAGAGACTTAAGCTTCCTTCGAGTCATCATATTTCAATGTAGCATGTTCCTTTCATTCATTCATTCTTCTTTTTATTTTTATTTTTATTTTTCAAAGGCTCTGTTGTCATTGGACTTGATTCCTTAACAGAATCACCTTTAAAATTTTCATGGCCAGAGGTTTCTGATCCTACTTTTGGAGTAGAAATGGAAACATAGGATGAAATGATATTAACAATAGGCACTGACAGTGCATGCCACTGAGGGTTTGATGTTATCAATAGTTGAGTCCACCACAATTTTTCCAAGTCACGGCTCTGGGATGATTCCTCATTTTCTATAGATGATGATGACCCCAAATGTTCAACATTCTGAATTCCAAAGAAAGACTATCATCTAGACTAAAAGGTTGTTCTCATGAATCCAGTGGTCCACTTTGGGGCATATCAGTTGCACTGCTTAGAAAATGGGTATCTTGAGTCTAAGTGGAGGATGAAGTACCAGACACATCCTTTTCTGAAAATGTCGTAAAACGCGTTTGTGTTATGCCATCACCCATTGTCAGAGATAATTTATTAGTTTTCATAAACATGTTTGTTTTTCATATTTTTTTACTAGCCAAATTTTTCCCAAGATTCTAACCAGAGATTGACCATATCAGCCATCTATCCCTGAGTCATCATTTCTCATTCAAATTCATTAAAATATATAATCTATTATCTTATCTAGTAATACTTTTTGTATAGCAACAATTATATTTGTATTTCTTGAAATAGATTAGCCCCTGTCGCCTCTACCACTCCTCCAAAACAAAAATGTAAAATTAAATTGCATATATCATAATTCTTGATATCATGAACATACCTCTGACCAATGGGATTTACTGAGAGCTTATAGTGACTTTGCTAGAAATACCCTCTTGGTAAATTCGACACCACTCACATTCTTTGAAAACAGATTTCCTGCACAAAATCTATTAATTAGTATAAATTCTTATGTCTACAACTATAAAATATCGAGCAATATGTTGAAACCCTATGTGGATGTCGTTGTAAATACTATACAATATTAGGGAATAGATTTAAAAATTTCAATCACTTGGGTATTTGTATCTGTGGTAGATTGAAAAAATATTTTGATCATTGTCAAGAGCATGAAGCAATATGACACTGTCAACATGATTGTGAATATTATAATTATTTGCTAGAAATTCTTATATTCAATTTCTTCCTACGAAGAGGAAGTCGACCTCCACTACTTGTACTTCACCCAACAAGAAAGACAGATGTCTATGCTCAATACCACGACCTCTATAGAAGAAGAAAACACTGCCACAAGAGAGATACTGATACGGGATGAAGAATAGTGCGTCTACACGAGAAGTCTTTTCCAAACCCCAACACATGTGCACAAATCTTCTTCAATCCTGCTTGAACATTTTTCACCAATGAAGCTCGGTAAGAAATTTGTCTTTGTCATGCTTGGGGCACCTCATTAATTACAATATTTTTGGCATTATAGGGTGTTTTCAACGCAACCAATTTCATAGAAACTTCTCCTCATTAAATTTTCTCCTCTTCTTCATCAACTAGAACCCTAGATTTCATGCCAATCTCTTCATTTTCTATTGAACCCCCAACAAATTCAAACCCTTATTTAGATCACTCTTTGTATTTCTATCGTTATCTATGTAGTGTCATTCTTTTCATTTTTATCACTAATTTGGGGTTTGTTGAACTTAACAATTCACGGTTTTGCAGAAGGAGCTTTGAGCCTAGAATATCAACGGGCCAATTCAAAATCAATACCAACATAATCGAAGCCTCCTACATCTCCAAATGAAGAATTCGATGATGAGTTAAAGGGTTTTACCAGTATGTGGCAGTTGAGATTAAGCTGTAATGCACTTTCAACTGGAACCGTGCGAGCAACCGATCTACCCAATCGTCCTTCTCTTTTCCTCTCAGCGATCTATTCCAAATTGTGTTTCCTGGTATCTCACCGTCTTTATGCAGACTTAATGTACATATATTTTTAGCAATGCTCAGTTTTCATGGTTTGATGTAAATGTATAATAAACTATCATTCCTTTTCATTGGTATATTAACAACAAAAGAAAGAAGCCCGTCGTGTTTACTAGGACTAATATGGCTACCTCCCTTGGTACAACCCCATGAAGCCCTGAAAACAAAGACCTAAAGAAAGTTAAAAAGGGGTTATTTAAAAGCACTACTGTACAATCAGGGTGTAGAGGTTCGCGCCAACCCCATTGACACTAATTTTAGTGAAGAAAGTTAAAAAGGGGGCTATTTAAAAACACTATTGTACAATCTGGGTGTAGAGGTTTGCTCCAGCCTCATTGACACTAATTTTAGTTTTAGTCTATTGGTGTGAAGAAAAAGAAATAAAAATCTTTAATCCATCCATTGATCTTATAAAAAAAAACTAAAAAACTTTAATTCACTCACAATTCCAAAAATTAAATATTGAAATTTTTCATTAAAAAAATTTAATTTTTATTAATAAAAATGTTGAAAAATAAATTAACTAATTTTATATCATAATTAGGATGAGAAAAAATGTAAAGTTATTGAATTTTTCAAGGATTTCTTTTTAATATGGTTATTCATCTAGAGTAGTGAGGTGATCTATGGCCTAGTCCATCAATAACACTTATCAAGCATTCAAGTGATTGATTGGTGGTAAGGTTTAATAAAGTAGATCAATGAATGAGGGTGTAATATTTCATGGTATTGGGTAGTCTCCCTAATGAGTAAACCCACTCGACTAGAATGTTGTAAATGCACTGGAGTGTTATAAAGTAGTTGGGAAATCGATGGTGTAAGGTCCATAATACAACATTAAAAGAAACCTGCATATATATGAAGGATATTATACATTAATTTGGTGTCTCCCTAGGACGTCGTCATTATCAATAACACTAATTTGGTGTTAGTTGTGGAGTTGTGACACTAGTGTATAAATATTTCTTGATTATAATAGCTAAATTGGTGTCAATAGTTGAGCTATGACACATAAGGGGTCTACATTTTACTAAATTCTAACACTGCAGATGGATTCATAAACCTCTTTGAATCCATCTACAGTGTTAGAATTTAGTAAAATGTATAATTTCATTGTCAAATTTGTAATTTTTCCATTGGCGCTGGAGTGACACAACTAAAAATGACCAAATAAATGGCCAATTGTAATCTATTAATTTGTAGTCTAGATATCCCATGATCAAATTTGGTCATTTATCTTGGTCGTTTTTAGTTGGTTTTTATCCTGTGACCAAAAGTGGTCACTTATCTTGGTCGTTTTTAGTTGGTTTTTATCCCGTGACCAAAAGTGGTCATTTATCTTGGTCGTTTTTAGTTATATCACTTAGAATTTACAATTTTGGTCATTTATCCCTTTAAAAAAATTGTGGTGACCAAAATTTTTGGTCTCGTGGTCACTAATCTCTCATTTTCCACTAGTGTAAACACCCTCGTAGGTAGCTACGAAGGAAGTTGGAAATCCCCCTAAAATTCTTTACAAAACTTTGGGGGTGTTGATAAACACCCCTCATAAGTACCAATGGAGGTGGTTCAAAACACCCCATAAAAATATTTACAAACCTTTGGGGGTGGTTATGAACCCCCCTGAGATAAACTTACAAGGGTGGTTTTGAACCCTCCTCATTGTAACATTCAAGGGATGTTTTGAACCCCCCTTGTAGTGACATATGACGTTAGCTTAGAACCCCCCATGTAGTAATAGTAAATCATAATAAAATATATTTTATTTAAAACATCAATATTGCAATATCATTAGGGCACGAAGGAATTGAACCTTTAACCTCATGCTTGTAAAGTGGGCATTCTACCATTGAGCTATAACCCTTTAAGAATTGGGGAAAGGGGTAGTATTAACATTGCATCATTTGTAATTCTAGGAAATGACTAATAATCCCAACATTGTTTCTGACTTGAGATACATAAGAAAGTAGTCTGAATTGATCTGAACTTATTTAGATATATGCTAACCACTTCAAATCATATGCTAACCATTGCAAATTGTATGGCTCTAACCTTCTTTACATATATGCTAACCACTTAAAATCCTATAATGTAATCAATGTAATGTAGATGTCTGCTTGGAAATTCACATTTAGACACTGAAACATATAGTTATGCATATAATTGACCTCAAGTTGGAAGTTAAAAAGAAGAATATTATACCACCTAAGAAGACACTCAATTTGCTTGATTATGATCATGCCATTGTACAACACACAAAGTAACATCATATAAATGTGCTTTAGAGATATGTAGATTTGAATCTTATGTTGTTTTATGACAAAACGTTGTATAGAATTTCACCTTATCTAGCGGGCTTATGCTGGGAAGAATAGGCGCCCATGTTCTCCTTGTGGCTTAGGAGGCCCGAACGAGTGTCTCACTAATTCTCAATCTTCAAATTCAGTTTGTATACAATTCCTCTCATAGCAGTCTTGATCTATTTTCTTACAATGTTTAAGGCTCATTTGATTTGATAATGATCTTTCTAGTCTATTTTATCCAAAATGGAAATTTAAAATCTAAAATTTAACAACATAAGAAATTGGATGGGGAACAAATTGTTTTTCCCTTTCAATCCTTTGTTTAATTGGACCAAATAGAGAACTTTGGAATTCCTCTTTTTCCACGGTCTTAGAGATCTATGTTATAGAAGTTCTGATATGAATTTTTCTAGAAAAATGATAGGGTATATTGAACAATTTATATCTGGCACATATTTAAATGCATCATATAAGACTAGTATTGGGTCAAATAGACTCATACTTAAAATATATATATTATTTTTTTCTTTATCTTTAAGGCGTTTCTCTTATTAGTCTCTTTACTACCTTTGGTTTGTATGGCCAAAATAGAAATATAGCACAATTCTATTTCAAAAATCATCAAGACTAGTAGGTATTTGTTAGTAGGCAGTTTAGTTTCAAATTCACATCTAGCACACTCCAGAATACCATTAGTGTGGAATGCACAAAAAATTCCAAAATATATTTTTGTACATTTAGTGTAGTTCGATTCGATGATCACCTTTTGGATCTAATTTTTTCAACAATAGTAAGTGAGTTTTGGAGGCTTTCAGAATCCTATGGTTTATTAAAGCAAAATATAAAATATGACATTAGTCAGTTTCCACAATATTAGAGATATGTGGTCTAGCATTTCTATTTTAAATTTTTCTAACAAATAATTTTTGGTTTCATAAAATTTATTTATCAGTTCATATACAACCTATGGCAACAGAAACCTGAGCAGGAGACCCGTTTCTTTTTTCCATTTCAGTTCTCATTTTCATTTGTGCCTTGACACTACATTGGTATAGATCCTTCTTAATCCCATATCTATTAAGCATGAAAAAAGAAATATTAAAAATAAAAACTTGAGATGCCAACCTTCATGTTTCCCTCAAAGACGATTTCACCACATTGTAGTTCACACTTTCCATAATGGAAATTAATTTTAGGGGGTTTTTATTTCCCTTACAGAGCTTCAGTTTATTCAGCCAAGAACTAAATGATCTCATTTATCCATTTCCACAATATTAGAGACCTTAAAATTCACGTTATTAATATTAGCAAATAGATTTAAAATTCCATGAGATTTATTTAAAAGTCAAAGATGTGAGAGATGGAAAATTCGATGGAGACTATGGGAAAGTAAAGGAGAAAGGATAAAAATGAAAACCCTTCAACTTTTGATTAGTGCATTACTAATCAATAATATATGCATCATATATGCAGGGAGAGGGTTGAACCCATATTTCTTAACCCTCGCGCACCTAGCTTACATGGATAATTGATTTATAGATACAGTACACCATCCTAGAGATTTGTGCTCTCCAACTTGTGCATGAAAAACTAAATAAAGCATATAATAGAGTTAGTGATGAATTATTGAATATAGAAATGCATATAAAAGTTGATATGGACTAAATATGGCTAATGCATGATTTTGGCATGCATGTACCCCCTATCCGTTTCTCCATCATAAATACTAGTGTGCCCTCAACATTGTTGTACATATCACTGAAGGAGGGAATTTCACTATCGCATGGAATTATGTTATTCCCTGCTTTATCGGAAGAATAGTGTTATAGTTGGAACACTCTCCAATATGTGACAAGCAGGTGAACACTCCTTTTTAGTGAGGAAAGTTTACTCCATGACACCTAGCATTTCCTTGGAACATATTAAACTTACCATTTCCCAAGGGCTTGGTAATATATATGCAACTTGTTGATCTATAGGGATGCTTTGAAGAACAACTATTGCTCCCTTCTAAAAGTTGTCTGTGATGAAGTGGTATTATGGTACCTGATCCTTCTAGGCTAGTTGTTACAATGAAGATACTTCCCTCTAAGATTGATTTGTTGCATAATCTATAGAAGATAGGGTTTGACGTTCAGAAGTTCGAGAAAGAGCTCAAATTACTAAATTTAGAAACTTCAAGAGAGGATCACCCATTTTTTTAGAACTAACTACTTGGTAGCTGATGGGGATTGTTCATTAGAAGCATGCAATGATGAAAGTAACAATGGAATTGGCGATAGATGCTCAAATGCTTTAGATGGAGGTCCCCAAGAAACTTCTACAATGCATGTGCTCAAGGATTGATTTAAAACACTTCTATTGGATTCAAAGGAACATGAATTGAAGCAGACATGTCGGTCCTGAAAATTACAATCCACTAATGCCTTGTATTGACAAAGGAGCGAAAAACTACATATACAAGTGTTGTTAGATCCCAATGGTTACATGAACCAGTATTGGATATACCATCTATGGAATACCAGTTGGTAAGAACAGAAAATAGGTTGGTAGATAATTTGGATGTTGGTTCTCAAATCCCAAGAGGACTGGAGTACAATGTTGATAATTTTTTCACTGTTAGCACTTGCAGTGAGCCTTTAGAAAGTCATTTGATTTCTTCCATAGAGACAAGAATAGTTGCTTGAATTGAAGTGAACCATGAGGTTACTCACCAATCAATGAGTATGACAAAAAGTATAGATCTTGTGTATCCTATTTTTTCTGCTAATAAGGAAATATAAAAAGAGGCCTCATAATTAGTTAGAAAGCTTCTACCGATAGGCTTGTATGGAACCAGTGGGGTACTGTTTTATGATATTTTAGGTTCCCCAACGAGGAAACATAATTCTTTATTTCATGAAAGGAATAGGAAGCAGATGGAGGAAAATATTGTTGATCGAAGAAATTTTTTGAATTTTAAAGAAACATCCCTTGCATTAAAGTTTAGAGTTCTTATACATTTGGGAAAGAAGGATCAAATTTTACTTGCGTTAAGGAGACATTGAGAAACAACACATAAGCGTTGTGAAACTAATTGTATCTTAAGTGGTGGACATCAAAAATATCGAACATCTCTTCGATCCTGATTTGCATCTCTAGTGGGAAATTTGACATCAGCACCTATTAACAAGATTTCCTATTGGCAAGTAAAGTGCTATGAAATGATAACAACAAGCCCTGTAGGGGTATTTTAAATATGCCTACATTAGAATTGAATAAGGGTGATAAATTCTTTTCAATATTTATATCAATGAATGGCTTAGTGGGAGATACAGATTCCTTTATGAAAGAACATACTAAGGAAAACCCTTGGCCACCTAAAGAGAAGGGAATTTTCTAAGAGATGTTTGTTTCATTTGGTAATAACTTCAACAAAATTGGTTCTTGTTTGGAACACAAGACTAAAACAAAGACTGTTGAGTTTTCTTTTTTAAACTCAAAATGCATAAGACTTTATGAAAATAAAGAAAATGCATAAACTACATAATGACAGAGATTATTTTTGTGTAAGTACTTACCTCACCACCTCAAGAAATAATCATCATAGAGAGTCGAATGCATCTTCACCGAATGTATTAAAAGATGTCATTAATCAGGAAGTGTGTATTCAACATACATTGAAAAAGTATGTTGGAATTTCGTTAATGGGAATGCACTTTGATCATGGAAGATTTACTGGTCAGTATTTCATGAATACATCTAACAAAAGAATAGTAAATTCTGATTTAGACAGTAAAATAATTATGACAGTGAATGTCTTGGCAGGGATATGATGTGCTTTTTCTTGTGAAGAAGTAGGATCATGTGTTACTACAACTGAAGTTGATCTATTTGAAAGTATTAAGGGGAAATGTTTCTCTAGTCAACATAGGAAGAAATTTTTTTATAGTGATCATACCTTAACATATGAAGGTGTTGAAAATATTGAAATACAATATTCTTCTGAAGAAAATTGTGAGGACATCAATGTCTATTGGACTGATGATGAATTATAAAATTCTTTCCCGAGAATTATGGTTATAACCTTAATAAATATTCAATATTAAGAATAAATATATATAACCAACACTAATTTCCATAAGGAAGATTAGCCTTCTGCATTCACTAATACATATGAGAAAAATTGTGATGGTTTTGCGTTGCTATTTGCACATTTCGTCGTCTCAATTGTTACAATAACAATCACGATGTTTCATGGAACTTATTTTGTCTCTATAAAGACGGACTTTATAAGTCGTCGATATAGAGACGAAAACTGACCACCATGTTTCTTCTATACAGTGGACTTGAAAAAAAAAAATTAGTTCATTTTCTACGTTTCATCATTCTATCGACAAAATTGTCATCCCTATAACGACAGAAATATGGCCAAAAAATACTAGGAAAAATTTTGTTTCCATGCAAAATCGTGGAATAGTTTCAAAGATCATTTGTCTCCCTATCGATGAATTCTGGAATTTGAACATTAATTTATTCCATGCAAAACCGTGGAAAATCAATCTCTATCGACAAAATATACAAGTTCAACGGTCATTTTTCCATGAAACTGTGTCACTATAGCGATGGTATTCATGGAAATCCACCTGGGGTTTCGATGGTTTTGTAAAACCCGCGACGAAAAATGGAGGTTTCAAAAAAATTTAAAAAAACATGGAAAGGGACATTCCTTTCCACGGTTTTGGATCTTCAATAAGTGCTTGTGATTGATGTGCATTCTCGTGGAGTTTTTGTGTCTATGGACCAGCAAATCCACAAATACACTTGAGGAATTAGAAGTCGATAAATCAATACCTTGGATAACTTATCCCATTCAATTATTTCTAGTGGCATGATTATATGCCTAGATTAAATTTTGAAGCACTTATTCAAAACATAACATCTATTGTATGTTGGTCTGATGCACACATTTCCATGTCGGTTTCTAATTACTTGCAATATTCCATACTTATTCATCACAAACAAATAGGGTCCTTACAGAATGGTCTTATTCACACCCTCTGTGCATATGAAAATTGTATGGTTTCATCTGGGTCCAATGTGCATCCTATGAACTTCTAAAGTTTTATCTGGAAGATAGAATGGTAATAGAAAAGAACAACGACAGAAAGAAAAACCAAGCATAAAATAATAGAAACTGAAAATTACAATAAGTCTCTGTACCACCATTCAAGTGGGCTATATCATAGATGTTGCAGATATTACAATTTTATCTACAATGGAAAGTGCTAACATCATATCTGTCATGTAAAGGCAGTAGGTTCTAGGCTGTAGCTTCTATTGAGATGCATTATTTTCAGAAGAAAATGCTAAATAGATTGATACAATCAATGGACTAGTTGATGCTACAAGGGATTTTAGTAGTGAAGAATTAGGGTTTAAGAATTTATTAGTGTATATGTGAAAATATCCTCAAATTTGAGATCTCAATTAATAAATTAAATGTTGCTACAAACTTGCAAATGATATGTCTTTTCCAACCAACAACTAATATTTGTGACAGGAGAATGTTTTAACCTTTAGTTAGATTTCAAATAAGGTACAGATGAGGCTAAAACTAGGGAATATATAGGAATTTCACTTTTTAATATGATGTTTTCAACCCTACAAATCAACATTTTAATTATGTTTTAGACTAGTTTTAATCAGCAATATAGAGCAGATTTTTAGAAGGTAATTCCCAGCCACAAACTATGGAAAACCTACGATGCGATTTGATGTTTTAGGGATTATTTTATTACATGTAAATGACATAAATTTTCATATCTTATAAAATAGAAAATGAAAGATGAATTAAGATTTAGAATGGCATAAAAGCTGTGATTAGTGCCTAACAAATCCAAGTTAGGTAGATGGGGTCAATTGAGGATCTCATGGAGGCTTTAGTTATTAAAGAGTAGAGAGGGTTGAATTGTTCAAACCCAATATGCTCCTTAATAACTAGATCCACTTCAGAAATATTCAATAGGAAAATCCTAAGATAGACATTAGATATTTGTCAAACATGAGCCACGAGGTGGAAATGTCATTGCAATTCCTAAAGATTATTACTACAAGACAACTGCTATAGAATGAAAATATACCTCTGTTTCAACCCCAACAAAGCTTCACATGCCAAACCAAGAAATCTATCATAATACACTTGTAATATAACTACAAATGGTAGCTTCATAGACGGAGGATAAAGGATAATTGATCTTACTAGATTTTAAGACTCGTGACTCCTCTTCCCCATGAGAAGGTTGGAAGAATCTTGGATGTCTGGAAAAGCACCTCCATTTCCACCCAAAAAAGGCTTCTCGTGCAATATTTTGTCTTGGTAGAAAGTAAATGGGAACAAAAAATTCCAAGCTTTTGGTAGAAAATGAAAAATAAAGCACAATTTTGAATATTAATTTAAAGAAGCGATGAAGAAATGGAGCTAAAAGCTGAAAACAAACAATTCTGATAGATGGAAAGTCGTTAAAAAACAAAGGTGGGAAATGCAAAGACAGAACATAAGAGTGCTAAAAGTAGGGAATGGTACAACAAAAACACAACAAAGACCATTAAGTTTAATATTTGTATGTTTCTATACAAGCATTGGATAGGAAGCATGATGAAGAGGCTAGAAATGAAAATAGAAAAGTTATATTATACGCCAGGTACAAGCAAGTCATATAAAATATTAATTCCTAGGGAGAATGTAGGAAATGCAAGAACCGTTACCTTATCAATTGCCTTTCGCCAGGTCCATTGGCCCATACCGCCTGCAAAGAGTTGTCCTAATAAATGAAAAACCACTATGTTGGATGGCAATTAAATTTATAAATTAAATAAATAATATATTCCTACACCTATACACAAGTGGTCATTTTGCTAGGAATAGCAAATATCAAAATACTCTATGAAATAAAAAAACGGGCATACAATTAAATCAGCTAATGATGCCTAAAAAGTTTGTTCTTGGGGTAATTTCATCAAGAGATGTGGTTCTGAAGTCACATTCCACATCTCCTGCAAAGGAAATCAACAATCAATCTATCTAGCACACATTTTCCACCAAAATATCAACTCGCATTTAAATGCTATATTAAAATACCATTTCCTCACTAATGTAAAAACTTATGTTTGTATTCGACAAGATTTCTTTAACCATTGTATTAAAAAAGAAAAAACACACAAATTTTAAAGTTTAATACATAAATATATTAAATATACATATAAATAGGTTTTTACTGGATAATCAGATACTATGAAACGAGAACTCAACACATTTCTCATTTTTTCTCTCTCCTAATTTTAGTAGCTATTATTACCACAATTTCAAAAAGGGTTGATACCAGTATCACACATTTTCATTTTGAGGGATTTTTTAGGGCCTTTGAATCATATTTGTCATAAAATATTCTCAATTCCTAATTGCAAGTGTGTTTTTCAGAAATTTAACAAAATAACATGCATTTAGAAGCAAGTTATAATGAAACCGATGTACATTTTGCAATTTTTTCTTTCACATAAGACAATTTTATGGACAAAATAAGACATTTTTATTGACAAAATTGTAAAAAATTCCATAAAATAAAGACATCTAAAACCATTTTAATGGATTTTCATATTTTTTTTTTGTGTAACAATGATACTATTTCATCGTTTTTTCGAAAAAGTTACGATTCACATAAATTCAAGAAAAACTATACGTTATATTTATACACAACATTAGAAATGTTAGAAGTTTTCTTTTTTTGCCTTGCTTTTCTTGAAATTTTAGATTAATTCTTGAAAAAACTATATGATATGATAGTTGTTGAACTTGCATTGTATTGGTTCCCTTGGAGTATTTTAGGATGCCAAATCCATCTATGGACTAAAAAAAATGATTTGGACAATGCACAATTCACATTTGAAAAAATAAATTAACTGTAGTGGAACCATTCTCAGAATCATAATGCATATGCCTTTTGTAAATAATCATAATCACCAATCTAAACACATCTATGCTGAATGCATATTCCTTGTTGTACAAAATATTTTTACATTATTTTATTAAAGGAGACAATATAATGTGATTTAATATTTTCACACGATTGCGAGAATATACTTTGCACTTTTAAGATCAAAAGATTTTTATTTTTCAAGTGTAACAACACATAAATATCTCATTTTCAAAACATTTACCATTAATGTGTAAATAAAACAAGTAAATATTGAATTTAAAAATACTTATGATCATGGAATCAAAATTACCATATTTTGCAAAGTTCATCTAAATTAGATACGTAAATTTTCAATAGAATGCATGCTATTGAGTTGCAAAAAATATAAACATAACATAGGTATGCACGTAGAGGATTAAAATTGTAAAAATATTTTAACATATCTTGAATCAATATCAACCAATCCTATGTAATTAAACACTAAGAAGATTTAAGTTAGTGTTATGGAGAAATATTTTTTTTAATAAATATATAGCTATGAACTGCATAAGAAAAACCATAAACAATGCGATTGAAGAAGCTAATGATGAGAGTGATAAGAGAAACCGGAAACAACAGGATTTAAGAAGCTAGTGATAGAGACATGTTAACTAACATTCTAACAAGTAAGGAGTATCATCCCTTCATATTATCCTCGAGCTTTAAGGCATGGTTATTAACTATGTGCGATGAAACGAAATTTGTTGATTTTTTAAGTTTATATTTTAATACATAAACAAAGCTTCACCATTTAGAATATTTGCATTGGGAGGATGTGCAAAATAAGCATAAGAAAAATGTAAAAATAAGTATTAAAAAAAGTGTTATTGGAATGGTATCAAAAAGTGCTTTTAGTCATAAAGTTAATACGAAACATAATTATAACCATTTAATTTGAGGTAAATAAAAAATAAAAATAGAAAAATCTTTGTTGGTCGCCCAACAACTCTTCTTGATTTTACATAAAATAAAGGGCCCCTATTAGAATTTTGTAAATACTCATAAATATTATAATAAAACTATATAAAATATATATCAATTTTTTATTAAATATTTTAAAACCTCTTTTGAGTTTTGACAACAAAAAAACTTACTATAAAAAGTTACACTTTAAATATATATATGAAATACCACTCAATTACAAAATTATCATATAAATATATATAAACAATGAGGAACTAATTTTAGTAAATCCTTTATCATTATCTCAAATAATTTCCTATATATTATTTATAAGCTTAAAAAAGAATAAAGTTGTTTCTTCAAAATAATAAGCAAGCTTATAATGATGAGACAGAGGATAAATTATTTTTATAAGACAAAACAAATAATAACAATAATAAACAAGCTTATAATAATGAGATAGGTCAGAAATTATTTTTATGATGCAAAACAAATAATAATGTGTTTCTTTTAATACTATGATTTTTTCAATTTGAAAACAATGCATGCTATTTTATCATAATCCTATACAATAGGAAGAGTTTGGCAAGTCGACTTCATAAACATTATAAGGATTGGCTTTTATCCTTTTTAACATCTCTTGAATTAATATCAACCAATCCTATGTAATTAAACACTAAGAAGATTTAGGTTAGTGTTATGGAGAAATAATTTTTTATAATAAATATATAGCTATGAACTGCATAAAAAGAACCATAAACAATGGAATTGAAGAAGCTAGTGATGAGAGTGATAAGAGAAACCAGAAACAACATGATTGAAGAAGCTAGTGATAGAGATAGGTTAACTAACATTCTAAGGGGCAAGGAGTATCATCCCTTCATATTATCCTCGAGCTTTAAAGCATTGTTATTAACTATGTGCGATGGAACGAAACTTGTTTATTTTTTAAGTTTATATATTATTACATAAACAAAGCTTGGCCATTAGAATATTTGCATTGGGAGGATGTGCAAAATAAGCATAAAAAACATGTAAAAATAACTATTAAAAAAGTGCTATTGAAATGGTATCGAAAAGTGCTTTTAGTCATAAAGTTAATAAGAAACATAATTATAACCATCTAATTTGACGTAAATAAAAAATAAAAATAGAAAAATCTTTGTTGGTGTTTCAACAACTCTTCTTGATTTTACATAAAATAAAGGCCCCCATTAAAATTTTATAAATACTCATAAATATTATAATAAAACTATATAAAATATATATCAATTTTTTATTAAATATTTTCAAACATCTTTTCAATTTTGCCAAAAAAAAATCTTTAAAAAATTACACTTTAAATATATATATATATAATACCACTCAATTACAAAATTATCATATATATATAAACAATAGAAAGCTAATTTTAGTAAATCCTTTATCATTATGTCAAATAATTTCCTATATATTATTTATAAGTTTAAGAACAATAAAGTTGTTTCTTCAAAATAATAAGCAAGCTTATTATGATAAATTATTTTTATAGGACAAAACAAATAGTAACAATAATAAACAAGCTTATAATAACGAGATAGATGAGAAATTATTTTTTATGATGCAAAACAAATAATAATGTGTTTCTTTTGATATTATGATTTTTTCAATTTAAAAACAATGCACGTTATTTTATCATAATCATATACAATAAGATGAGTTTGGCAAGTCGACTTCATTAACATTATAAGGATTGGCTTTTATCCATTTTTAACATCCACCAACTTAAGTCAACACACCAGGAAAACAATGCGACCCATTAATAATTTTGTCAGTTATTTAAGAGAGAAGATTTTATTATTTTTCATAATAAATCTCATATTGTCTTTCTTTGTTAATATTTGTTACTTAAACTGCGGACCATGAAAGTAATGAATTGGCTCACATATTGAAATGATTCGTTGATTCGTTAATTTAAATCTTCTTATTACTGCTATATATAGGTAGTTTCTTCAAGCCGCTCTGATTTTTTAAAATAAATTATTGCATATTTTGATTACCCTAAAATTGCAAAAGAAGCCTATCAAGAATATCACAACGGCCCCAATTCATAGAACTGAGATCATTTCGCACCAGATCAAGGAGAATGTTTCAATCTGATGGTGAAGCTTGAGGAAATAAAGTGCCACAACAAATAATTTAAGATTGTTGAATATTAAAACTGAACCCTCCTTTAATGTAATTTTTTATCGGTTTTATTTATTAAATTCCATATTTGTATGGGTGGTGCAGGTGTGAAAGGTGAATGCAATGAAAATATCATGGCGTGTATTGGAAATGTTCTTTGGTAGATAACACAACAGGGAGAAAGTTGCTACGAAATGACCTGGAGTGGGGATAGTTCAATCAATTAGCCAGCAATACATTGTAATAGGTTATTAGTAATGGTTTTGGATGCATTTAAAATTTCAATTTTCAAGAAAAAGATGCATTTAAATTTTCAATTTTCCACAAAAATATTCATTAGGTAGGACAATACTCTGAAATGATAAATCGTGACCCAAGAATCCCATCTCTTAGACCGGATAGGACAATACTCTAAAATGATAAATCGTGACCCAAGAATCCCATGTCTTAGACCGGATATCCACATAATTAGGTTAGTGCAATCTAAGGGCACACCGCACCAGAGAATAAAATTCCTTTCCAAAAATAAAATTGATATTTACATGGCCTCCAACTATCCACGGCCCCTACAAATCTTAATGCCTCATGAGCATGAGGACCGCAGCGCCTACAAATCTTAATTCCTTATGAGCATGAGGACCACGATTGTGCTTCAATGGAATTTGCAGCATTGGATCAAAAGTGTATGGAGAGCTCAAAGGCCGAGGAGGGAGCGGAGCTCCGCTCCGTTGGGTACCAAAGGCTACCCCTCACCTGAGAATAGAGCAACCCATGAGGGGCAGCCTTTGGCACCCAATGGAGCTGAGCTTCGCTCCCTCCTTCATCTAACCTTTATTTTATATAGACTTTTGATCCAATACTGCAAAGGCTGCCCCTCACGGGTGGCGCCATTCTCACAGTGAGGGGCTGCCTTTGGCACACAACAAAGCGGAGCCCTGCTCCCTCCTATAGTAACCAACTCTAATAACCAAATATATCATCTATATGAAAGGAATCTAATCTCGACTAGCCAGGCAAGCTTCATTCGAGCACATCCTTAACCTGGATAATGGGCATCGTACATAGCCTAGTTCTCGACCAGCCACGCAACCTTCATTCGAGCACATCCTTAATCTGGATAACGTGCATGGAACATAGCCTAGTTCTGTGAAGGATTGTTGTTAAGATTCAGGGCCATACCTTTCTTTTTTCATTTCTTCAATGTGTATGTGTTTTATTTTGGTTTTTCATTTTTTATAGTTTAGTTTCTGTTTTGTTTGTTTGGATATGCTCTATTATGTTTTGGTTTTGGGTTTAGGTTATTGGTGTGGAGAGACAAGAAGCTAGTGCCAAGAAAAACATATGAGATCTTAAAAGTATGTACGGTTTTACATTTTTTGACAGAGTAATTTAAGTGTTTAACTATGGAATATATTATCGAGTTCATTTTTTATTATTTTATTTTTGTTTTGATAATTATGTTTTGTTCTCCGTGTGCACAGGCCAAAGATACAAGGCCGTATATGGTGAAGAATTTCAGTTGCTCGAGAATTTACAGTGCAGAGGCAAGAGATACCAACCTCATATATGCCCAAGATTTACAGGGTGGCTGGGATTTTCAAAATAGCAAGTGAAGTCCATATTGTCCAATTTTTTTTTTGGGTAAGTAAGAGATGCTATTATGATACAAAAATGTTACAAAGATGGACAGGTCCTCTGGTCGAAAAAACATGACCTTCAGCCCAAAAAGACGAAAACTGCTTGTAAAAACAAAGGGAAAAGCACGCTAAAATATGGCTGGTTCTCAAACCACTGATTGCAAAAAAATACTATGTCCTGGCCAGGCCCCGGACGACCTTCCTAACAGAAACCAAAACGACCCAACAGGAACCAAACGGCTTGGAGACCATTAACAGAAGAAGAGAAAGAGATCTATCAAAAGGCATGGGTACCCACCGAGCACCCCCGAGAAGACCAACAACTTTCAGACCGCACAACCCTCTAACAGCCGATATCACTGGGGATAGTACCTAGGAATTCCTCCCTAAGAGGCTACATAGCTGGAGAGTTAGCAGGTGTGACTCTCAGATTCTCGGGCGTAGCTTCCAGATTAGCTAGCATATTCTATGTGATTTGATCCAATAGTCAAAATTTGGCCGCGCTCTCTTGCTGACCACGGTGAATAGTATCCATAGCCTCTCGGGATGCCTTTTGCATTTTGAATTTTAGCTTGAATGTCGCGAGCAAGCAAAATGCACGTTGAATAGAATGGGTTGGCAATCAGGGAGCATCCCATGATCGATTCGAACTCCCTGAGGAGATCGATTTCCATTATAGCAATGTATGCGTCCACCGCCGGTGGAGTTTCATATAAATATTGGTTGCCCCAATTGAAGGCAGCGGCGTCCTGGGGCGTAGGCTCAGCCTCAGCATCAGCAGAGGCCTCACTGAGATTGCTTCATTGGTTATGGCCTATAGCTCTAGATCTAACCCTCCACAGTCTAGGCATGGCGTTGTCTTTCCCAGTATCAAAAGACAGAAACAGAAGGGGGATAAGGGCGCTCGTACGAAGTTGGTTTTACTTTTTGGTGCCACTTAGGAAATCAGAAACGCACTTCCGAAGTGTAAATCAAGAACGCATATGCGTTATTGATGGCACGTTCGGAATAACCCGAGCCCAAACACAAGGCTAAGGTTCGTGGAAATCTATATCGCATATCGGATATATCGTATTCACGATTTATAATTTTACATATCGCATATGCGATATATCGCATATGCAATATGTAAATTTACAAAACGCATATGCGATATATCGCATATGCGATATGTAAATTTACATAACGCATATGCAATATATCGCAAGTGCGATATGCAACTCAAACATTTTATGTCATATTGACACTCCCAAAACTTGTGCTTTGTAGTTTTGGAATGCTAACTAATAAAAAAAAATCGCTCTTGGTCAGCTTAACCTTACTTCAAACCCCATAATAAATCACCAAAAATGAAAAAAATTCCAACTTATAAGAAATCATATATGACCATACATTGTGCAATTGACAAATCAATTGTCCTCTTAATCACTATATATCTAGCTAGTATTTAGGACAAGTTTTAATAGATCCCTATAATGAAGTATGAACTATAGGTAATGAGATTCATACTAATGAAGTGATCAACCTAAAATCCAACTCCAATATCTTTAAAAAGTCCTAGGAATTCGAATATTCTATTTATCGAACTTAGCCTTTGGGATATAAACCCCCAAAAGATCCATAATTGAAAGAAAAAAAAGCATTTAAACCATACTCTTGAGTAAGAGTGTGCCACTCCTTCCAAGAACAAGAGATATAATCCCACAAATCATGATAAAGAATGACAACTTTCCTACTCAATCTCTAATATAAAAAATGGGATAGCTCCACCACACATGAACGCAGACCTTCCAAATAAAAATTAGTTGATAAGTTTGTCTCTAAGATTCTTCAATCTTATATTGATTTCAAAATAAATTGAACGAACAGAATAATCTAAAATCCAAAGGAATGGAAATTCTACTAACACACTAATGGCTTTAGCTGCAACACAACAAAAAAATCCTAGTAGTATTTTGTTTCTTATGACTCCCCATTAGAAGTGAAGACATGTCTATTGAAATGTACATGTCTAGATTATCAAAAATCACCTTCTTGGCCTTACAAATTGATAATATTAGAATCTAGGTTAGCTCTCATGCTTATTATGAACAACTCTTACCAAGTTTTGGGTGGTGTTGGCAATTATGGTACGGGTGTCTCGAGAAGGAGAAGAATGGGAAGACAAACTTATCTAAACTAATGAATTCTCATGCAAGCTAAACTGAACCATTATCCTTGTTCATAGACCATAATCATCAATCAATACTGTAAGCTCAATATACTAAACCATGACAGATCTAAAATGTTAGGAACTATTTGAAAATGTTTTAATGTTACTTTTTTTAAGGGGAAAACAAAAAAAGTATATCGCAAGTGCGATATATCGCACTTGCGATATTTAAAAACAGGAAAAGAAATAAAACAGGTCCCGCGAGCTCATTTTCACAATATCCCGACGGTGAAATAACGCATTAGCGAAAAAACAGTGAAGCGAAAAAGCGCAGGTGCGATTTGGGTATACCCTTTTCAAGGTCGAGGCCGAGTTTGAGGTGTCGCCGAGGTGGATTGGTGGACAATGGCAGGTATTTATATGCTACAAGTTTGTCTCCTTTTCATTTAACCTTCAAATCATTTAAATGGAAACCATATTCTATAGTATAATTCATGAGCTTATCCCTTGGAGATTTGTTGGGAGATAGTCTCTTCTCCAATCAAATGAACATTAGTAAATGGATGAGAAAAAAACAAAGTCCATTGTTTAATTTTATTCATAATTTCTTTGTTTATAGAATTATGTTGAACAAATTTGAAAAAATAATTGAATGTAAACAATCAAACAATGATTTTATAAGTAAATTAACTTGCAATTTTATGTTTAAATCTTAAAACAGAGAACACAAATGAACAGCGGAATGTGGAAAACCCACAACCACCTAACCCACAACCAAACCCAGACCCGGAGGGGGAAGTGGACAGAAACACTCAAATTATTGCACGCCTAGCATCATTGAGGCGCCTTAGTTCATCCATTAGAGGGGGGGGTCAATTGAGAAATTCTTTAGCCGATGCATTGGACACAATCACAAACACAATTTTCGGTGCCCAAGGAGCTCTGTACAACATTACCTCGTATAGAGAATCTAGGAGGCGATACTACGCCGATCGTTTGACACATAAAGACATCAAAGACCTTAAAATTACTAAAGACCAATTATTTTCATTATTCCGCGACCCCAGCACCGGTTTGGTTCCACCCACCAGTCGAGCACACATTTCCATAGACTGGTGCGTTGAACCAAATATAAAGGAAAAATGGATGGATCGTTGGTATATGGTCTTCGATGAAGACCCCCATGGGAATAGGGACATCCCATTTTATTTCCTTAGGAATCTCTATGCAGAATTCATCCTAGGGAAACATGTTAACTACTTTGATATCTTAGGAAACCAAGGTGTTGGTCATGGGATTCCCCAAGATAGGGAAGGAGCCAGGAGAGATACCAACCGTGTGCCACGCCCACCACGCACACCAAAACCCCCTCGGTTATACCCTCCTGCAGGTCCTATCATTGATTATACACAGGAGGCATTACTTGACATGGCAGAGACATTGCTTGAGCACGCGACTGATGTCCAAGGCAATGTAGACCAAGGGGCTAGCACTTCTACGACGGTCCCATCTACAGAGCACAAAGGAGATGCAGAGTCTTCACAGCGTCGTGTTACTCCACACCCTTGCACATCATGTGGAGGCATATGCTATGGCCCTGCTTCCGACTTCCGAGATGATGGACTACTACGCTTTGTAAGTAAATCTCAATATTTTAAT
>LPNX010258830.1:21593-157604 GCA_001517045.1 Pseudotsuga menziesii
CTCCAACTTTTGTCATCATCTTTGTTAAGGTTGTTTGGGTTCAAATCAATTTCCAGAGACTCCATTACTTTCATTTTTCCATATGTTGTACATGCATTTGCATTATATAATAATTATAATAACTAATTTAAGGTCACAACCTAACTAGAGGTCAAATTGACTTATGTGACTCTTTAGGGATCCCAATGCACATTGATTTCACTATTTAGTCTATAGAAGTCTATATGCACTACCCCCACAAGATTAAGGAGGGATGATGTATGGGGAGAATGACCAAATATGTCGTTTCCAAAAAAATATAAAAAAATGTTTAAATGACCAATTCATATGAGTGTGTATATCTCTTACCTCTCTCTAAATTAAAACATATAAAATCCAAAGTAGAAACACATAGAAAATAATCAAATCTAACTAAGCTTCCCCCAAAAATTAAATAATTAAATAAAATAGAAAATAAAAATATGTGCAAATATAACATATATTGAGATATGTAACTTTCTCAAGTACTTCTCAATACAATGTATATTGATATGTATTACTCTCTCAAGTACTTTTGAATAAAAACCTCCCTATTCTCTCCAGGTCTTAGAGATGAAGTCGATCTCAATCATAACCGTCTTAGTTAATTAGCCAAACAAATATAGATAGATTCATGGTAATCGTCTTAGTTAATTATCCAAACAAATGTGATGTGGATTATATGTGGCAGTTAGAGCCACCTCTAACAAATGGAGTCGGTGATACATTTGATTTTGGTTGGCGAGGACCTGTGGGTCTTCGACAACGAAGAAGCCGATCTTGAAACAAAAAAAACTAACAAAAAAATTAATGACCACTTATGGAAAAATGCCCGATGATTCCAACACTGATTCAGTATTGAATAATTATGTAACAAAAAAATATAATATGGTAGCAACATAGAACTATACATCCAGAGTAGATACCAAAATATGGAAGCCTAGATTTTTTTTTGTTTTTTTAAATAATTTTGAAGTTCTTGGGATGTTTTGGGGGATTTATAAATAGGCTATTAGCAAAGACAATGAAAAGTTCGTTAGCAATACCTGATGGTTACTACTTAAGGAATTTCCATATTGTAAAGGTCAATAAAGTCAAATCTTGCTATTATAGTCCATGTAAAAGATCATAATTCATCTATGGAATATCACAATGAAGTTGAGCAATCTCAACAAGCTAGTCATGATAATATTTAATGTGTTGGTTTGATTATGATGAAGGCTGTCAAAATACAATACATGTTTACATAAACTTTAAAGATGAGACATTGTTATTAACCGGATGAAGGATGATGAAGGATGGTGTGACAAAAGTGCAGGCCTTTTACTTTAACACAGAAAACCTTATTGATTAGACAAACACCTTATGAATGCTTGCCAAGATCTTTGATGTCATAAGCTTTCTGCCAATAATCTTGCAAATAAACAAGGTTCTGCCTGCCTCGCCTCTCACATCTCGCATCAAGGTTACATGATAGACAATAATGGCAAAGATGTCTAACCCTGCCTCTCACTTCAAGCTTTCAGGACAGTCAATCATGACATGTATGTCTAACCATGCCTGTCACATTAAGGTTTCAGGACATGCAATAATGGGAAGTATGTCTATTAGATCAGATTTAGGAGCTAAAAGGATGGAAAAAAATGGTACCAATTAACAAAGAATCTACTTCAACTACAAGCAAGGTTAGTTAGCAAAGAAGCAATAAATGTAAAAATTAAATGAGATTCTGTCAATTTTAGAAATTATATGAGATTCTATCAATTTTAGGCTAATTCAATTCAGACCAAGTTACCATCGCCTAAAAATGGAAAAAGCAAGACCCAAAAGCTACTTTACTTCAATGGTAGTCATTGTTAAGACTTATTTTATTCAAACAAGTTATCACCTTACAATCTCCAAAAGAGAGGTTGGACCGGGCTTGGTATTTGTGCTCTCTGTAGCGCTGATGAAGATACTGTACAACATATTTTTTTTCATTGCTCTATTTGGAAGAATGTACTTTCTCTCCTGAGTGATAAACACCATATCACTCCTTCCTTCCAGTCTGATAATCTATGCTCGTTTCTGGAAAAGTGGACTGCAAGCTTCACTAAGCACTCAACATGTTGCTATCTTTTCACACCATGTGGGCAATCTGGAAAGCTAGAAACATCTTTATTTTCGAGGGGAAAAAGTTGTCTGTCCTTAGCTTAATCCAACAAATCGCTTATTCCTTGTAGATGTATTGTCCTCCGGCTTATAAGGCAAAAAAGAAAAGAGCATTGGGTCCTGGTCATGTACTTGTTTACCCCTGTGGATATTTTGATGGGGCATCTGCTAAAAATGAAGGAGTAGGTTACTGCTTGCTCTTGAACGAGTCACATTCCTTTGAGTTTGCATTAGGGGTGGGAAATTGCACCAACACAAAAGCAGAATTGGTTGGGCTCTGGGCTCTTCTGCTTACATCCCAAATGATGGGGATTCCCACACTCAATATATTTGGTGACTCTTCAATCATTATTAATTGGGAAAAGGGTACTGCTGCCCTTTCTCCTCCTGAAATATTTCACTGGTGTAGGCAAACTAGAAAGCTCAGCTCTTGCTTTCTAGAGCTATCTTTCAGCCATATCTACCGTGAACACAATCAGCTCGCAGACTACCTCTCTAAAACTGCTCTTTCTTTGGCTCCTGGTTTTGGTTGTTACTTTGAATTTTTTGATGGCCACTTGGCCTCTCATGACTCTTTCAAGCTCATTTGAGCTCGGTGCGGGAGCTAGTTCTCCCTATATTTCTTGCACCTTTTTTTATTGTTATGGAGCGGGCTCCTTTAGATAGCAGCACTGTGCTCTTTGGTCTACGGTAGATCTGGTTCAGAGTGACAGTTTTTACTGATGGGAACTTTATTTTTGTTGGATTAGCACTTGGATCTCCCCCTCTGCTACTTAGTTGAGTTATGACTCGTTCATGGAAATCATCAGTATGTAACTTATTAGACCCACTTACTTGACTGTAACCCTTGTTTGGGATGGCACATCAGATGCCCTTTGATTCTTAAATGAATATCAAGGACAAGCTTTTTTCTTCCTGAAAAAAAAGTTATCACTTTACAAGAAGCCTAAACAAAAAACTACTAAAGTGATAGTCCAACGAGAAAAAGAAGCCTTGCTTCAATTACAAGCAACAAAAGAGCAATACAAAAAGAAGAAATTATATCCATGTTAAGTTAATTATATTATTGTGTTCCCGATTGGGAATATATATGAATCGGTTAGGTGGATTAATTGGAAATACATATTTAAATTTTTTATTTTCAAATGTTTTTACTATAGTTTGATTAATTTTTAATTTTTGAATTATTTAAATATTGATTTAACTTAGTTTTTATTGGTCTTTTGCAGGTGACATTTGCTTGGGACTTTGTGCCCCAAGACTCGGCGGCGTGATAGTGTAAGTAGTGGCATTGGAAAATGCTTAGTTTGAGTTAATGGTATTCACACCGGCATTTACTTCTGTCAGCGGCAGTTGGTGTGGCAGCTCCCATTGGCTCATCCCAACCATGCCATGAATGCAATGACGCAGAGATCATTTATAAAATTTAAGGATACAGATCCATATATGTTTCTCTTAAATGTCTACTGCAGCAACAGTTCCTCGCAATTTACAGTAAATCCGGGGCATAAGCATGAGGGGATTAAAGGAAGAGTTGGAGCTTGGAGGCCCGTGATAAATATTGGACACAAATAGTAGCACTCAGTCCTATAAAATGTGCTTGCTCCATTGAATCTAGTCCCCGCATCCCCGCCCCACCCTGACTCCACAGAGTTGGATCCCTACCCAAACCACTCTTATAGCTACCCAGATGGAATTGCAAAGTAGAGGATCCGAGATTGGAGACGCATCATGGACATATGGTTTATGATCTCTCTTCCTATACTGCACTAATAGTGAATGGAAGCAAAACATATGCAACTCTTGAATATAATTCAAACATGGAAAATGAAAGGAGAACATTAGGAGCATATATCAGAGGGTTATATCATTTATAGAATTGGGGTGAAGGTATTGACATAAAATATCAAAACAATGAGAACCAAGCGCTCATATGTAATATTCCAAGTGGAGTTCCAAGTGGAAATATTCTAGTGTCAAGCTTTATATATTGAAGATTCTTTGTGTTTTTGGTGCATAAACTATGAATGCAATTTCAAGCACTAAAAGCACGCTCAGTTCAGTGCTAGATATCGCTCAAGAGAACTGGTAGAATGAGTGAATGCTTTGTGTTCAAGTCATGCCACATTATTTGTAGGGCTTTAAAGTCTCCAACGATCTCCCAATCAGGGAAGCTTACCATTGCAATTCTAATGGCACCCTTTCGCCATTATCTCCAACTAATCCAAATCCCTACAAATACAAAGAGAAAACCGGTCAGCAATTTTTAATTTATCCTTAGACTTCTAGATTTGTAATTTCTTAATGGTATCAATGAAGTTTCAGAGTATGGATATTTGCGCTCCGAATACCAAATATGGAGGTCACCGATAAGCCTTGAAGAACCATGCCAAAAAGATTTATGGGTTCTTTGATTTGCCAGTACTGGTCACCTGATGAGCATCCATTACACATTATGGATTCTATTATTGTAAATTTGGATTGTTTCTTAAATTCTCCATGTTATTATATACTCTCTTTAATGTAAACTGCACAATTTGACACCGGTATAGAAAATCCAAATCCCTTTGAACTTTGAGCTTTCATTCATTCATTCATTCATTAGCGCACTTATCTTTTATACTTTCATCACAATATTTTATATAAAACACAACTGCAACTAGGGTCTACAAACGACCAAAACCACTATGCTGAGACTCTGTTGATTCGATTACAACGTCACCCACAACACACTTCAAGTCACGCGCATATCAATTGCCAGACGACCATTGAAAAGCAATGGTGGGCCATTCTATAACCAGCTCTCCTGTCTGTCGTACACAATCTTCATTTTCTTTTCCTGTTCCGCTGGCTTCGTTGTTTGGTTGCTTGCTTTTCACCTACAGACTTAGAAGACGACGAATACCAGTTGCTTGCTTGCTTACTGGCACGATGTTATTGGAATACCAGTGAGTGAAGAAATCAGTCTCTTAGTTTATTGGCACGATGGAAGCAACCGGCTTTGACAGGTGTCCAGTTTGGCCTTGCATCATCTAGGGAAATTGTAAGTGGATGCACGAAATAGAAAAAAATAATGGGAAATCGAGTTCTTGTTTACTGCAATTCTGAGGCAAATGGTATATTTTAACTTAGTTAAAACTCATTTTCATGCCAATTCAGTTGGAAACCATCTTTGAAGTCTGAATGTGTATATTAAACAAAATATAGCACTTTTTTATTTTATTTTTTTTGGTTGGGAGTACACTTTTAACCAGTTATCAGCCTTCACGACTCTCTCATCCTTGGTAATGAGCTTATAATTTTCTTCTTATGAGCAGTGAAGAATCTCGACAAAACCTGAGCTGGGGTTTGGCTGGGGTGGGGTTGCGGGTGGGATGAAGAGGGTTTAATAAACTTGTTTGAGCAAATATGAACTAAATTGTTTTCCTAGCAAGGTACCACCCAAAGGCTAAATAATTGACATTGTACAGGAAAAGGCTATTAATTTGTTGAAAGACAGAAACAAAGCATGATCCAAGGTCATTTCCCCCAAAGTGGCATGATGCAGAGAATTGCTAATTCCACAGTAACTCTGAAAATCACCTTTATTGTAACTTCTCCTGAAGTTTCCTAGAAATTAAAATTTCTTAACGTCATCTTCATCTTCTAGGTTGTTGCAAAAGGACTAGCCTTGATTGTTGCATCACTAATGTGAAGGATGGTGACGCCATTGTCACATATAGTTTAGACTACAATATATTTTTTTCTTTTTATTATGTTCTAATTTTACAATAAGATGTTTATGGTTATTAATTGAGAAAGGTTAAAAGACAAAGAAGGTTTACTTAATTGGAAGCCATTCTTTAAAATATAAAGTCCAAGATAGTTTTGTGACAGATAGTTTAGATTACAATACGTTTTTTCTTTCTTTCTTCATAAAAGCAGTGAATTCCAATACACTTTTTTTCTCCATAAAAGCAGTGAATTCCACAATATGCGTTTTTTTCTTCATAGAAGCAGTGAATTCCAATACATTTTCTTCTTCTTCATAAAAACAATGAATTCTAATAGCTAGTATTAAGTTATAATTTGGTTCGTAAATTCCAATAGATTATTGTGTACTTTAAAGATTATTATGTCACTTAAAATTGTAATTGCAATTGAATTTCTGGTTTTTGAATTCCTGGACCTTGGAGAAGTAGAGAACCAGGTTGAGGTTGGTAGCATGCAATTGGCTTTACCATTATTATTAAGAGATAAGCTTCAATGGGTAAATGATATAATGGTGTATGATCCAGTGCTAACGCCGCTAGAGCAAAATGCTATACCTGCCCTCAACTGCACTTGTCCCTCTGCCGGTGAAGAAAAAGGGTGAAACGTGGACATACCCATGCTGTTTTTCATACCTAACTGCAGCCCTATTGTCACTGAAAATATATTGAAGGCAAATTGGAGTCGTAGCGAGTTGAAAAATATTGTTACAATAGCCAAAAAACTGAAGATGTACAATGACGAGTTTTTTAGTTCATTTCATTATATCGTTGCCCTGTATCTCAATGATTCGCGTGCACTCCTAGAAACTCCGTTGCCAAAAAATTATATCAGAGAACACAGGGTGAACTAATGCTTGAAGATGATATCTATTGCTGTGCATTTTGTAACTTAAGTTGGAAATTTGTTGATGATGATCGATTTGTAACTGTCTTGAATGTGAAAGAGAAGGTCAAGAACCCTCATATATACTACTTAATGAAACAATGATGTAAATGATAAGTTTTGCCACTATAAATCTTCATTCATTCATCAACCTGAGGCAGGTTATATTACTAAACCCTCCATCATATTTAATGGAGTACGTAATGAAGTCTGTAGGCACGGACTTGACATGTGACTAAGCCTCTTACGCAGGCCTGGAATTTGACGTTGTACAGAACACATTTAACCGTTCAGAACGTATTTGACGGTTAATTTCACAATTTAAACGTCAACCTTGACAGGTATGCAAAATTAAAACCTGTAGATTTTGCGTTCATTGTATTTATTTACCCGTCATAATTACTAATACCTATCCATCATAATTACCAGTACACTGATCGCGTTGTGATTTGGCAACCTGGTTGTTAAGTTGGTTTTGGAAAGTGATTAATACATCAGTCACGCATTCATTAAATCTGGCATCAAACTTCAGAGAATCAGAGAGGTCATGGGACAGGTTATGAGAATCTGACATATACTCTAAAATCTCTGTGATAAATAAGCAAGTTAACTTATTTATTATTTCCTCTGAAAATTAAAATGTCTTGTTGTTATTTTTGGGACATCATTTGGGGAACAGAAAAAGAGCATGCTCATTTCCAATCCCAAACCATACTCAGGACCCAAATACCTAGGGGCTTATAGAGAGCTTGTAACTCATGAAAACCAAACAATTTACTCCATTCAAGGGAGATGCTAAATAAGATATGGCCTACTTCAATAAGTTACATAGTAATCATTTTAATATATTTCAGCATTGCAATTTTTTTAAAATATGTTTTAATATTGTATTTTTTACCTTTTTTAATATAATTCAATAAATTATTAGTGAGTATAACAGTCCAGGTTTGCTCTGAGCACAAAAGCTTTCCCAACTAACAACACATCTGGGCAAAAAAGCACTCTACTAAATTGCAAGCATTCGTGAGCATCAAATGAGTCCTTATGTTCTTATTAGAGTTTTTTTCGTTTTTTTTTTATAGATTTATGTTTTTGTTTTTTATTTATTTTTATTATTTTAAACTATAAATTTTCAAGGGTGGTCTGTATTTTTTATTTTTGAATGACTACCAGGAATATAGGTAGACTCTACCTTTTTGTTCAATAGGGAAGTTTTATTGCTTTCTATTTCCAAATACCTAACACAACTTCATTTGAAAGAATTTAGCAGTGTGATAATAAACTGTTAATAAAATATTTTAAGAAATGATTAAATTTAATATTAAATTTGACTTTTATAAATTTGGTTAAAACGTAAAGTGACGGGCAATGAAAAATTGAAACCCTCAACAAATTTCCATTTGACAGGCAGTGGAGATTTGAAATTCGAGGCCTGCTCTTACGTTTGTAGATTCATGGTTATCTAGGGATAAGTGATAAAATTTGCATTTTGAGAGCATTTAATTTTCAGTACTAGTTCAATAATTAACCAAATAAATCATAGCCTTTTAAAGTTCAATAATTAACCAAATAAACCATCGCCTTTTAAAGTTCAACAATAGCATTTTTAATCTCCTTGCCAACTTAGAGTTACCAAGCTCAAAGTTTGCAGGTTTCAAGTTGCATCCAAGTTTCTGTGTATGGTTTTGTACAGCTTGAATGCTTATGGTTTTGTATAGCTTGAATGTTGAGAAATTTTCGAGTTGTTCACTAAATAATGAATATTATTGTCTTCCCAGCATTCTCTTTATATATATATATATATATATACACACACACACACACACACACACACACACACACACACACTAATGCTTTGTTACCTAAATAATGAATATCTCCTGTATAGGGGCCAGGTGTTGGCCTTGGAACAGGCTCTCAAAGTGGTTATTTAACTTAATATATGTTTATATCTACGCCTTTACCTTTTATAAACCACCTAACTACTGAAGTATCCTGCAATATATAATGGGTTTTTATCACCTGAAACCAAAAATCCCAATGATAGTGGCAAACCATTAGCACTGCCAGTACAGAGAGCATTCCAACTACTCCCATGCTAGAGGAGAAATTAAGCATATCATCCCAGTTGTTGAAATTCACATTCAATGAGATGAAGTCTGCCACCAGGAACTTTAGGCCAGAGAGTGTTCTCGGTGGAGGTGGGTTCGGCTATGTTTTCAAACACTGGATAGAAGAGAATGGTACTGCTACTATCAAGCCTGGCACCGGCCTCACTGTTGCTGTCAAGACACTTCAGGTTCATTTTATATGCACGCCGTTGTTTTTTTGTTCTCCTTCTTGATATTTGCAATATAGGGTTGTTTTCCCTAAGTTTGTTTTTAGGTTCCTATTGCTTTGCATCGAAATTGGGTGATGGGTTTTCATGTTGGTGTAGGATTTGGATTTTTAAGAAGCTTTAAGAATGCGCTATTTTGAGGGCCAACTTTGTGCGCCAGTCCAACACTGTTGATTTTTGGATTTTTAGTAGGATTGTCTCTGAGATTTTTTTGTATCGTGATGACCTAAATGTTGTGGGTAGTTTTTGTGCCTATGTCTAGAAGCCTTAGACAACTTAGGTATATGATTTAGAGTATTTGTAGGTTAAGTTTTTGACATGTTTAGTGGGATAGGTGGTTAATGTATTAGTGGTTAGGGGGTTATTAGGTCAAGGGTTATCATAGTCAATGGGTTAGTAGGGTCAACAAGTTACAAATAGGTATGTGCTTTAGGGTATTATTGGTTTAGGTGGTAATGGGTTAGTGTAGTTAGTAGATTAGAAATAGGTATTTGATTTAGGCGGTTAATGGGTTAGTGGCACTACGACATTTTAGGTGATCCGCCACCCACACAATGTACATGCCATATCTACCTTGATAACGATTGAAATGGTTTCTTTTGCAACCAATGGTGTCAATGTGGTAGGATGGGACAAAGTTAATATAAACACCCTTCAAAATGTCCAAATTTCAACATCCCTATAGGCATCCATGGAATTTCATTACTAATGTGTAATAAAATGCATTTATTAGCAAAAACATGAAACATGTTTTGACAACAATGTTAACAACAATAATTATAATAAGTAAATGTTAGATATAACCAACAACATGCTCTCCCATTGGGGTCAGAAAATAATTGCTGGCACGTGCCAAACCTATTTACATTGCTAAAGTTTAAATAAAACCTAAAAAAAGTTATATATATATATATATATATATAACAAACCATTTTTGTTTATTTGTTGTTGATCATGGAAGGATTCAATTCAAATACGGATGCTAATCTTTATGAAGAGCTATAGCATGCCTATGGTGGTCCTCTCGTCAATGTTGCTTGGAGGGTTTATAAGGATGATTTTCTTTCAACATTCTTTTTTTCTTATGATATTCAACCATAAGAGCTAAATATTCGAGTTTGTAGAGATTAATCCAATCAATAGATGGAGAAAGAAATGACACAAACCTGAAATGTACAATAGATGGAGAAAGACACGATGCAAACCTAAAATGTACAGGAGCATTGCTACGGAAGAATACATGTGTATTTTCTATATTTACTTCTTGACGAATCCATTCCATCACAGTATTCATAGATCTCTCAAATGCAGTCAGAACATCCACTCCCATGTTTACTGTTTCTCCTTCTTGAAAATAGCAGCCCCCGAGAAATTCTCTTCGTCGGTCCAAATGGAAAAGTTGAGGTGCAAATTCTGACAAGAAAAGAAACTTTTCAAATTTAATAAAATGCAGAAAGCATGGAATGAATTGTGATGTTTGATTTTAGACTTTCTTATTTGCCAATCTAGTTTTTTGGAAAAATACGAAGAAATGGCCCCAAAAACAATTTATGGTGCTTCGTGTCAAACAAGTGATCACCCTTAGGTGATTTCACTTATTTGTGGATCTGAACCTATGACCAACATAAAATCTGTTCCACGACTAAGGTCTTCAAGAGTCTAACAAAGAATCCAAATTCAGCCATTGCATTGCTGTCAAACTGCAAAGTAAAAGCTTACCCTCTCAAGGTCTTCTCAAAGTTCCACCAATGACCTGTGTTGAAGACTAAAATATCTGCATCCTTCCAATACCGAGATGTCCAGTCAACCAAATCCAATTTCAGTGTAATTCTAACTTGAGGAGGAGATCCTTTCGGAGGGCGGCCTTGCAAAACCAAAAAAGGTGTCATCTAATATTCCACAGTGCAATTGAACTCTTTGAATCTGAAGGACAAAAATCCCCTGTGCTTTGAAATGGGGCTTCCATTCAACTCATATATTTGGAGTTTGTATAGAACTACCTCTACTAGCATGCAAATGAGGGATTCCCGTTGGTTTCTTCCGATTGAATCACAAACAAATACTACTCGACGGTTTCGTATCCTATTTAGCATGTTGTTTGCATTGAATCTAATATAACATAAAAATAAATCGGTTCAGACACAGAATATATATCTACCCACAAAGGATACCAGACTGTTTAAGTTTCTCTTTAACATTCTAATGGTGTTCAATATGAAACTATGTGAAAATTTTGACATCAAATAGAATAAACAAACAATATAAGACTTCCATTCAAATTACACAACAAAGTCAGTATACGAATATGCCACTGGTCTCATTCCGAACTTTCTGATCATTCTTGAATTGAATATCAATTTTGATTTTGAATTGTAAAATCTTGGGGCTCAAATGTACCTACTTTATTATAACGCATCCATGTTCTTCTTCCATTGTTTGTCTGTGCATTGGATTTTTCATTTATAGATGTAGAAAAAATTGTAGTATACAATAATTTTCAATGAGATTTCAATATAGAGTATTCATTATACAATATTTTTCAATGAAATTTGAGTATACAATATTTAGTGTACATTATGTTTTAAATAGCTTTGTAAGTATAAGATAGAAACAACTATGCTTCTTTTCGTGTGGATATTAAGTAGCTAATACATTAATACATTTACTGTAAGTATTAGTAGTAAGCTCTATACTCATATTATTTATTTGATGCTTCCTCTTATTCCCAATACTTTATGGTGTTCATGTTCTCTTTATTGAACTAGTGTGTTTACCGTATTTTTTTTTTTAACTGAAACGGTTATAGGCCTTTTGGATTGATTTCCTGGCAAATCAGCTGCCAGAGGCTTTACAAACAAAGATTCTAAGTCAACTTATACATGTAGACCAGAGTTTCAGGCATAGGCAAACTCCTTTTACCAACTGTCTGGTTTTTGCTAAAAAGACATAGAACATCAAGAAGAGCTTAATCATTGAGGAGTCAACAAGAATAGCTGAGGCTACCAAAGAGAAAGAAGAGATCATCGATCTGTAGAGGAGTCTTTCCTTGACTAATGAAGAAGCGTGCCTTTGAGCTGGAGGAAGAACAGGCTTCTGCACCTTTCACTCTGTCAAAAAAGGACGAGGAATGCTGACAACACTGGGCGTGATCTGAAGGCTTCCCATCGATATTCTAAAGGACTGTCCATAATCACATGAATTTACTGAACCGTCTCAAGCAATAAAGAGCTTCAGAGGCTGGAGTTCGAACTCAACGAGAGCCTTGCTGGGCATATAGATCGCTGGGTGACATCGATGTAGGCAAACATTTCCAAGATAACCAGAAAAAAAACTAAACCATGTAGGTCTGTGGCTGGAAAGGTTTACTAAGAAAACCAATCATAAAGAAGAGCCACCAGCGCTGAAATTCAGCCAGCCCGAGCCCAAATCCAGTTCCCCAATGCTGGACAAGATGAGATTAAGGCTGGAAAGTTCTGCCTGAAATAGGCTCAGATCATTAAAATTGAAGAGACTAAAAGAAGGAGACCCTGTTCCACAACTTGTCCCTCAATAGCCTCAGCCTTCACTTGGGAATGACTGAGAACTGAAAAAGCTTATTCATCCATTGCCTGGGAGCCGAAAACACTAAAATCAACATTGACAGAGGACTGAATACACTTAAAATTCAATGACAGAGGACTAAATACACCTATTTTTCACTGACAGAGGACTGAATTTACTAGAAACTTTGAGTACACTTAAATCTTTTCAGGACAGGATCAAAATTCAAATCTTCCTTGACCCTAGGGGATGGGCATGAAGTCTTCATTGCCATTTACTATGATGAATCCTTTGCTTAACGAGGCAACAGAATTGGCTTCACTGTCTGCAATTTGATTGAGGTTTCGGAGGACGTGGTAAAACTTAGCTTCTTCAAAGGCTTTCAGCTGAAAAGTGATTTTTCGGTGATAGTGGGCCAATCCCATATAGTTGGGGGCTTTCTTCAGATTGGGAGCCTGCATGATGATTCGGGAGTCGCTAAAAATATCCAACTTATTTATAGACAGGCTTCTGGCTTGCATCAGTCCTTTCCAAATGGCAAGAATTTCAGCAATGTTATTGGAGTTATGACCCAGTCCCCAGGAAAATTTAAGAATAATATTCCCAGACATATCTAGAATGGCTCCTCCACTTCCAGCAGGTCTGGGGTTCCCTTTCGAGGCCCCATCAACATGCAGAATATGCTTGTTCGGAGAGGATCTCCATTTTATAAATTCTTGCTCCTTTAGCCTAATTTCCCACGGAGAGAAATGCTTCACAGTGTTCTTGGTTCTGGTCAGCAGGTCTGGATCTAGCCCGTGAAACCAACTGTACTCCTTTTTGTCCGGACTGGCTTCATTGGTGATTTTGGGATTTGAGGCAACCAACTCTCCTATCAGCGCCTTTACTTTGGTTGCAACTTGGGCTGGTGAGACTGCCTTGTCCCTGAATATTCTGTTATTCCGTTCCAGCCACAGTTTCTAGCAGTAAATTTTAAGGATCCACATCCAGCAGTGCTTTAGCAAGTTCAGGCCAGAGAAGGAGAAGGGTGCATAATTAGTCCAGGAAGAAAACAAGGAAGAGATGGTCGGGGGGGGGGGGGGGGGGGCAAATTCAGCTGAGCAAGCAGGAAATTCCAGAGTTCTAGAGCGTAGGGGCACTGAAGAAAGAGATGGGTTGAACTTTCCTCGTGGCAGGCACAGAGAGGGCATCTTGAGGGCCCCTCCCATCCTCTTTTCAATAGGTTGTCCCAGGTTAGTATGCTGTCATGGAGAAGGGACCAACATAAGTGATCTATTTTGGGAAGGGAGGGAAGAAGCCAGATATTTTTCCACCTAGAGGGGTCCGGAGCTGCCCAAGGAATGGCTTTTAAGGAAACATAACCGGCAGCGGCATTGTAGAGGCCTGAAGAGGAGCCCCAGCCTCTTTTCTCCTTTAGCTTAGCAGAAGTGGGGGAGAGACCTTGAAGAGCCTCTAAAAGGGATCTTGCTTCATTCTCTAGATCATGAGGGACAGCCCCCAGGTCCCAGTTGTTCCAAGAGTCATCCGGGCTCCAGTTGGATAGATCCCAAAGAGTGAATTTGTTGTTCAAGTGAAGCCAATTTTTTATATTCTCCAGTCCTTCCATATCTTTTAAGGGGGACTGCCCTAGAATAGAGTCATCCCAAAACTGAATTTTGGAGCCATTTCTCGGAATCCAAGTGAGATTTGAGGTAATCAAGTCAAGGGATTTGAGACAAAGAGCGAGGATAGGAGAGCCTTTCCTTGTCATTGGAGGGCTATCCAGGCATCTCTCTTTGTGCCCTCTGAAGTACTTAGTCCTTAGCGCTTTGGGGCTCCAAGTTGTTTTACCTCTTATCATTTTCCACAGAATCTTGCTGCCCATAGCCAGATTCTGTGTGTCCACATCTCTGATTTGCAGCCCTCCTTCACATTTGGGGGCTTTGACTTTTTCCCAGCTAACAAGGTGCATTTTCCTTCTTGTATTCCTTCCCCCTTCCCAAAGGAATTTCCTCAGCAGGTTGTCTATGTCTTTCACAATTCCTTTTGGGGCTAACAGCATAGAAGCCTGGTAAAGAGGAAGGGAGGTTAAGACAGAGTTGATGAGAATAGTTTTACCTACTTTGTTTAACTAGGAAGCCCCCCACGCCATGATTTTGGCCTTAAGTTTGTCCACCAAGGGAAGCCAGATGCTCCTTCTGGGAGTAGCTTTGACTAGAGGTATTCCAATATATTTTATGGATTCCCAAGTGGAGGTTCCTTCCATTTCCAGCATTCTTGAGATACCGGCCATTTCAATGGGGGGGCAGTTCCAGCCATAAATTTTGCTTTTCCTCAAGCTGATTTCACTGCCTGAGATATCAGTGTAAGCATCCAACTCTTTCTTGAAGGATCTTGCTGTGGCTAGATTAGCCTGACCCAACAGGAGGGTATCATCGGCAAATTGAGCATGGTTGATTTTCTTCACTCTAGGGGTGATTGTGAGCCCCTTTAGAGAGTGCTGCTGAAGACAATTGTCCAGCTGGAAACTAAGGACCGAAGCTTGAATGACATAGAGAAAGGGGGACAAGGGACAGCCCTACCTGAGTCCCCTAGAGGCATGAAAGAAATTGGCTGGTCTCCCATTGACCAGTGGGGCGATCCAAGGTCCCGAGATACACGCTCTGATCCAGCTGATTAAATGAGGATGGAAGCCTAGCTTGGACATAACAGCAAAGAGAAAGGTTAGCCTAACTTTGTCAAAGGCATTTGCGAGGTCCAGTTTAACTATCATACCTTTCTCCTTCCGCTGGAAGCTTGATTGAATGGCCTCTTGGACCAGGATGATGTTATCCTGGATGTGTCTATCCTTGATGAAACCCCCCTGATTTTTCGAAATGATCCTGGGAAGAACTTTTTTTATTCTGTTTGCAATGACCTTGGTGATTATTTTGTACCCTGTATTGCAGAGAGAGATAGGCCGGAATCTGGAAAAGCTTTGGGCTCCTTTTTCTTTGAGAATTAACGCCAGGAAGGAGGAGTTAGTACTCCCTCCTATTTTGCTACAGCTCTGATATTTCCTCACCATCTTGACCAGGTCCTTCTGAATGATGTCCCAGCATGCAATGTAGAATTTTGCCGTGAATCCGTCTGGCCCTGGAGCTTTATCAGGGTTCATAGCTTGGAGGGCGTTTCTTATTTCCTCAGTCGTAATGGGACTAATCAAATTTCTGTTATCTTCCTCATTGATTAGCGTGGGGATAACATTGAGAGGGTATCGATCAAGCTGTGGAGATGAATCCCGCTCTTCAGTGAATAGTTCGCTTTAGAAAGAGAAAGCAGCGTTCTTGATCTCTTCTAATTGCTTGAAAGTTTGACCTTGATAATGTATTTCTCTAATGTTGTTGTATTTCTTCCGGGATTCTGCTTGTTTGTGAAAGAAAGAGGTATTTTTATCGCCCTCTTTGAGCCAATGACAGCGAGCCTTTACTTGCCAATAATGTTCCTCTCTTCTCAGCTCCTTATGGAGAGATTTTTGCAAATCGAGCTCCACAGCGAGCAACTCTGGGGTGATCGTGGCACTCTCCATTAGCATCTGGTTATTTCCTAGATCCCTTTGAGCTTCTTTCCTTTCAGCGATGGGGGAGGGCAGCTGCTTGGCCTAGCTTTTGAGGGCTGCTTTGAGCCTTCTCATTTTTTCTTCCCAAATGAAGAAAGGAGACCCAGTTACTGGAGATTGCCAGGTTTCCGAGACCAGATCGAAGAAGCCGTCCATGGAGACCCAGAGGGGGCTGAATCTAAATGGGATAGGGCCCAAATTTTCTCCCGGCGACAGTGAGAGGGATATTGGCTTGTGATCAGAGGTGCATGCCTGGAGGATTTCAGAAATTGCGAAGAGCCCCAGAGTAAGGAAGGAAGATTGGACAAGGAAACGATCCAGCTGGGCAGCAATGTGCCCAGGGCCAACTATTTTATTTGTCCAGGTATACTTGCCTTTGCTGGGTTTTATATCCTCTAGCTCCCAATCCATAATAATGTCTTCTATCCACTCCCAAGCCGGGTCTCTTACCCGAGAGCCTCCTTTTTTTTTCCGAAAGGGCGAGAGTTACATTCATATCACCAACAAGAATGATATTGTCGTGCCGGTTGGTGGACATGAAGGATTTCAGCGAGTCCCAACACTCTCTTTTTTCAGATAGAAGAGCTGGGGCGTAGATGTTGAAGAGGCTGATCTGATGCCCTGAATCTCGATGGTGCAGCTTCATGAAGAGCCAGTGCGTAGTGCTGTGATCCTCTAGCAGGTCAAGATTTTTGGAGTTCCAGAAGGTGGTTAGACCTCTTGAGGCTCCCCTAGCGCTGACTGCTCTACTATCTCCCTTTTTCCAAATTTTTTTGCTGGCCTAGATGGTCTCAGGCTCCTCCATCTTCGTCTCCTGGATCAGAAGTATCTCCGGGGCGTTAATTCTTACTAAGTCTTTTATTGCTTCTTCTTTAGCCTTGCTTCCCATACCTCTGCAATTCCAGGAGACGAATTGCATTAAGATCCGAAGGGGGGGGGGGGTGGCTCCTTTCGGAGCCCTGCCTTTCTTTGAAGATCTGGTTTCTATCATGTCCGGAATGGTTTGCTGGACCCCTGCTGTCACGTCCTTGTATGATTTCTCCTCCCTTTTTTTCCGTTCTGGTTTCCTTCCTCTTGGGTTCTTTTCGGGGGTACCAACCGAGCTGCTGGTCTCTGTAGCCCTTTCATCTGATTCAGCCCCCGGATCTGAGCCTATGATTATGTGCTCATCATCCAATTTTTGAGGTTCTCTTACTAGCTGGTCTCTCTTTTCCTTAGCTGGAGCTTTTGAGGGAGACGTGGGTTGTGAGGCTATCTCAATGGTTTCTTTCACCGGTTCCTTTGAAGTAGCTGTGCCTTCTTTCAATGGTTCCTTCAGGGGATTTGGATTTGCCGGGGGTAGATCTTTCGCCTGAACAGCTCTGGGGTCTTTGGTTTTTGGGACTGTTTTTCTTTTCTTAACCTTTTGCCAGCCTTTAGCTTCTTCCTTCTCTTGGGTTTGGATCTTCAGACAGTTTCTCTGGAAGTGCCCATGCTCTTGGCAGGCTCTGCATTTGAATGGGAGATGTTCGTAGTCCACTTTCTGGAAATGAGTCCAAGTGCCCACCGTTAGTTTCACCGCTTCTGGGAGCCCTGCCTCAAGGTCCGCTTCAACACATATTCTTGCACAGTTGTAATTGTTCTTGTTGTCTACCTTATCGACAAACTTCCCTATTCCATTTCCTATCACTTGCAGCATTTCATAGTTCCAGCAGTGGGCCGGCAAATTGGGGAGCCTGACCCATACCAGCACCTCCTTGGGCAGATCTACTGTAGGGTCAAAATTCGGGGTCCATCGGTTCAGGTATAGCCCTTGGGTTCCCATAAAGTAAGGGTCGTTTCTAAAGATAAGGTCCTTATCCTCCTTGTTAATAAATTCGAAGAGGAAGTAGCCGCTTCTCAGGGGATAGCAGGTGACTCCTTGCTTGAGATGCGGCTTCCAGTTCCTTTGGATCCAATCATCTGTTGTTTTTGCCGAGGGCCAAAGCCCCATGAACTGACCTACCGACCCTCTCTCTAATAGAGCAAGGGAAATCTTGATCGAGGTCGACTCTAGCAAGGTGATTTCAGGTATTTCCTCAAGTTTTTTGATGAATTTCGGCACCGCGGAAGGGATTTTCCTCTTGCCTCCGCTGGCTACTAGTCTTCTGAACGCATCAAGCTCTGTTGAAGGGGGGGGGGGGGAAGGGGTCCCCGCCCCCTGGGGCAGCCATTGTTGTAGCCTGAAACCCTCGCTCTCCTCAGACTCGCGCGCGTCCAGGTTGAAGCCAGAGCGCCGGTACTCATTAGCATGTTTATCGTATTTATTGCTCGTGCTTATCTATGATGTTGTAGATAAAGATAATTAGTACTTATTCTTGTTACGGTGTTCATGTTCTCCTTATTGAACTAGTGTATATCATATTTCTTATTTTGTGCTTATTTATGACGTTGTAGGTAAATATAGTTAATATCAATCCATGTAATCAATAATCCTCATTAACCTAATAGAGTTATTGTATAAGCTTCATCCTATAGAATTATGGTATTACCTCATATCAGTTGATGAATCAAGTCATATGTAAGCTCCTTATTCAACCATAGTTTCAAAATTCAATGACCAAACAATGTAGATGATTCACATACTATATGGTATTACCTCATACCAGTTGATGAATCAAGTCATATGTAAGCTCTTTATTCAACCATAGGTTTCAAAATTCAATGACCAAACAACGTAGATGATTCAATTGCTATGATTCAATGCTAAAGGCATGTTAGTAAGCATGATTTGGTAGAATACTAGTACACAATGGTACATAAACATGTAGATAACAAAGAACAGAGGGTCAAACCTATGTCACTTTCAATTCCAAAATATGGCATTAAAGATGGGTAAATGAAAGCATCGGGATATAGATATGAAATTTGCATATACATATGCAATTTGCATCCTTCAAATTGATTTTTACTAGGGGCTTGTTGATGTATATATAATTTTATGTTGTTACCAAATACTCAACTTGTGGTTGTCTTTCATTATGTTAATTGATTTTAGGTGTTTGATGTTGGGTAAGAATTGCTTGGGTTTTTGTTTTCTACTTTCCCATATATCAATATAGAGAGACTTTATAAAATAATGATTATTATAAAAATAGTTGCCCCATAAAGTAACCTTCACTACAACAAATTGATGCCTACTTTACCTTAAAAAGTTGGAGAAGAATTACACCCTAACATAGATTATAAAATAATCCCATATGACAAATCTTGTTTTTTAGTATTTTAGAGTTGTTATTGCAAATGTGTTGTCTTTTTAATTTGTTTTTATTTATTTATTTATAAAATTTAGATAATTATGCTACTTCATTTCAATCAAGTACATATTACTATTACTTCTTTTAAATCTGATCCCTCCTACTATGCAATGGAGTTGTTTGCAATTACAAACAACCAACCATTGCTACTGCAATGTTTTGGACATTGCCACCTTGTGGCTCTTTTCAATGGCATTCTCGTCCCTCATAATTCCAAGGGCTTGTTTTAAGATAGGATTTGAATTATGGATTTATAACTATATAATTGAGGTTTGTTGTTGTGATTTTTTACAGTTTGCAGACTTAAAATATCACGAAGCTCTATCACTACTGCAAAATTGCTAGTTTACTTTCAAGTTAACTTGCAACAACATGTGACAATGTCTGGAACATTGCCACCACGTGGCTCTTGTATTCTATATGGATGAAATCATATAAAATATAGTGTTGTAGGTATCATCATTTTTATCTTTGTGCAGTGTCCTCCCACTTTTTTTTTCCAAATTCTTTTTTCATTCTTGTTGTTCAACCAAGCCGTATCTCAGGCCCTTTTAAAACGAGGGTTTCAGGAGTTTGAACCATCAGATAGTGGAATAAGTGTTAATAGTTATATAAAATTAGTATTTCTCTCATTTTCTTCTTTCAAGTATTTGTCTTGGTGTGCATCGTGAAAACCATGTTTAACCCTCCAACTTGATGTTACTTGAAAGTTGCAGTAGTGCTTCTCATGTTATCAAGTTACCTTTTCTTTTATAATATGATGCAATATGGTTGGCTATTAATATTTTTAGAATCTTTTTTTGTTGAATATTAAATTGAATTCTTAAATATTAAAAAAAAACAGATTCTAATTTTTATTTTTATTTCTTTTTGTTAAACATTGATTTTTCAAACATTCTTGCATGCCTAGTATTCCAGAAACCTTAATTTTTTTTTTTAATTTTTTTTTAATTTTTAATTTTTTAAATTACAATGTTTTCTTGTTGAATGTTAAATTGTATTCTTAAATATTAATTTTTTTTCTTCTTGGGTTAAACATTGATTTCTCAAACATTCTTGCAAGCCTAGTATTCCAACTTTTAATAATGTTGAACATCAATTTCTAAAACATTCGTCAAAACCTAACATTCCATAGAAAAACATGTTACATTTTTTTTCCAATAAACCATCCATTAAAGGCATTGCATGTTTTTGGCACCAATGGAAAAGGAATCCAAAAATATGAAGGCTGTTGCACAACAATAGTCAACATCATAACCTAATCCGCTCTATCTCATTTCATCTTTACTCGAGGCCAAATGGGCAATTATACTAATACTAGATTCATAAACTTGTTTATAAAAACAAAATTATCAAATAATCTTCTTCATCGTATCCATTGTTGCAAAAAACAACAACATATTTTAATGAGGAGAAGGATTTTTAAAGCAAAGAACCAAGTATGCCAAGATCTGATAAATGACAATCATAGAGATTAGACAACGCCTCCTTTCTTTCATACCATACCATATTTCCGAGTAGGTTAAAGTCTTAATGTATATACTATATACATGGTCCCCCAATATTGAATCATCACAAAGCTTGATTTTAACCACAATAATCCGGAAATGATTGCAATAACAATCAACTCTACAAATCGTATGCAACTTAGGTATTCATGGCGTCTCTCTCGAAAATATTGGATAGCGAGAACTTGAAATTGGGTTAGCCAAGTTGCTCTAGCTTGTGCCCATTTGTAAGTTGATTTGTTGCTGATCTAGTGTCTAGCTATGGCTCCGACCTTAGAACTGTAAGCATTTCTCACTTAGAACTTTAAGCATTTATCAGGTACTCCCTCTCATGGAATCATATTTGAAGAAAAAAAACTATTAGAATTCAACACTACAAAAATAAATTATTTACATTAACATGTGCACAAGAGTAACATAATTCATCATAAACTAACACACCAAGCATTTTTAGATTTAAAACAAAGTATGGAGGATTGGATCAGAACAATGGGGTTAAAGATAAAATAACTCAACAGGCATGTTTAAAATAAACTATGGAGGATTGGATCAACACTCTGGAGAAGGATCAATTATTTGGAAGGCTTTGGTGAAAGTATTTTCATTACTAGGAAGATGGCTAGTGCAGAAATTGGTGGAGAGAATGGGATGCACAGATTCATTTATTTCCATTATTGGGAGATGGTTAGTGGTGAAAATAGGTAGAGAGAACATGGGTAAAATTGGAGAGGATCCTTGAATGCTAATATTTGAAGTCAAGGTTGGAAAACAATTGCTCAGTTAAACTTAGTTAAACTTGCAAGGGGATTTAACAGAGAAATGAAAGCAGTACAGTCACAATTTGAAACACAACCATTTGATTGAAGGAAGTAGATGATGAAATTATATTTCATGAATAAAGCATCAAGAAGGGTGTGGGGTAAGGTCGGAAGAAGTAGGATAAAAGAAGTGACGATGGGAGAAAACTTTGAATAACAAATTAACTAAGTAATTAGATGGGATAAGTGCAAGAAAAGGACATGGCATGGTGCAGGTAGGTTTAAGGTTTATTTTCTGCAAGACGAATGATGGATTGACATACCATCTCTTTGTACATTGTTTATATTTAAAAAGTATATAAATAAGCAATGCAAATGTTAAAGGTAAATGAGAAATGGGCAGGAGATGGTGTTTATGAATTCTTTAAAAGTTGATGCAAAGAAAAATATGTAATGGAGCATAAGGCGTAACCCTGCACAGTAGTGTGAGCCATTTGGATGATAAGAAAGGAAATGTTATTTAAAAGATGGTATGAAGACAAATCTGTAATGGAGCATAAGGCTTCACCCTGCACAATAGTGTGAGTCATTTGGATGACCAAAAATGAAATGTTATTTCAAAGAAAAAGAGCTTATGTCAATTGAGGTATGTGATATGATAAGTTATGCTTATGAGGAATTTTGGAAGCCAAAGGGTCAAAAGAACGATAGCGTGGGCATGGAAATAACAATAGAGATGAGTTGTATACAATTTGGTTGTTATTCAAACTTGATTTAGGCAGAGGTATTGACATTCTACAAGTGCTCTGGAAATTCCAGCTTCATAATTGATTGGGAAAAAGGCTAGAATAATTTGGAAAATTTAACACTACTTCTATTTATGGAAATTTTGGGGGTAAGAATTCAATTTGAGATGGTTCCTTTTCAACATGTGTTTAGATAAATAAACAAAATTGTTAATAATTTTTTCAAAGAATCTCTCTCTTCAAGAAGGGCAACTAATCACAGAAGAATCAGTGGAAGGAAGGACTTCTCCAGAAAAAAAATGTTTTCCTTCTTAAAAGATGTAGAGCAGGGGAGATATTTGATGTTGTTATGAAAATAGGGTATTCCTGATCTAATTGAAAAGCTAAAGTTTACAGCTGTTATCTTTTAAAATAAACTGATGTCAAGTTTCCTTTATATGTATGTATAGGAAAGACAGTTACATAAGTCAACATGTTTATTGTTGTTTAGTGGAAGGAATATTCATAATTGTTTGATGTGTCATGAATTGAATGCATTTAAACTTAGCATTGGACAAACCAAATACCTAACAATATGGCCAACCAACTAGATAACACCTTAAACTAAATTGAATACTATTAATAAAACAAAATAGCATGAAATTGCATAAAAGTCTACAGGTTTATTGTTGTTTTTCCTGAATTTCCTTTAGATGTTGGTATAAGCAAAACAATTATAGAAGTCTCTGTAGGTTTTGTGGAAGGAAGAGACTTAATTCATTGATATGTCATTCATTGAACTAATGAAATCCCCACAAATATTGTCATCCAGATAGACCTACACAAAACAAAACAATATGAAATGGCATAAACTCTATGATTCCCACCTTTAAGCCTATTTCAGTTAAGCAAACATTCATTGTTCAAAAGGTTGCTATCATCAGTTGGTGAATTTATTTTAACATTGTTAGTAAAAGCCCTAGGATCTTCAACCTCATTCGACCCTAAATAGGTGCAATGTCCTTCACAATAGCATCAACTTATCGAATTTCTTGTACAGTTGACTAGATGGTTGGTGAATTGCCATCACAGTTGTCATGCCATTCTGTAACATGAATTACATTCATTATTAGCAAAAAAAACATTACAACAATACTATGGAGGTTGAAGATAAAAAATTTACAAATTCATAATCATCTTACCTGACTTAAACCGCTTGCAATCTCAAATATACATAAGACAGTGGTAGAGTTCAAACTAAAGTTGGGCTCGTCAAAAAACAAGGTAAAAGGATCTGTAATGATCTCAAGTGCTATACAAAATTGCTTCCTTTCACCTCCCGAGATCCCCCCGATAAACAAACCACCCACCATGGTGTTCTCACACCTACATATCCATAAAGTCCATATTACAATCCAAAAGATGAAACAAACACTCTACAAACATAAAAAAGAAGAATCAATTTCAACCTAAAACAATCCAAAATACAAATGGGATGTGAGGGTAAAAACAATTCAATATCCAAATGGTGTGTGAGTGTTTAAAAACAGAAAAAAAAATAGAAGAATGGAATATAATTTCCTTCGTAATAAATGGATCCAAATATTTGATTATACTTTAAAATTTTAGTTTGTAATGAATCAGTTTGCTATACAGTAAACTATGCATGGATGGTTGTACTGAATTATTTCATGCAACGTTTTGCCAAAAACTGTTGTCACAAAGAAATACGCCCATGTCTTGTCAATTGTTCCATGAAATTGAGAGTTTTTATCTCCAAGGAGTGGAATATTTTTTACCTGTAACATGAATTACATTCATTATTAGCAAAAAAAAACATTATAGCAATACTATGGAGGTTGAAGATAATTTTTTTTACAAATTCATAATCATCTTGCATGACTTAAATCGTTTGCAATCTCAAATATACACAAGACAATGGTAGAGTTCAAACTAAAGTTGGGCTCGTAAAAAAAAAGGTAAAAGGATCTATAATGATCTCAAGTGCTATACAGACTCGCTTCCTTTCAGCTCCTGAGAACCCCCCGATAAACAAACCACCCACCATGGTGTTCTCACACCTACATATCCATAAAGTCCATATTACAATCCAAAACTAAAACAAACACTCTACAAACATAAAAAAGAAGAATCAATTTCAGCCTAAAACAGTCCAAAATACAAATGGGATGTGAGTGTAAAAGCAATTCAATATCCAAATGGTGTGTGAGTGTTTAAAAACAGAAAAAAATATAAGAATGGAGTGTAATTTCCTTCGAAATAAATGGATCCAAAAGATTCGATTATACTTTAAAATTGTAGTTTGTAATGAATCAGTTTGCTATACAGTAAACTCTACATGGATGGGTGTACTGAATTATTTCATGCAGCGTTTTGCCAAAAACTGTTGTCGGAAAGAAATACACCCATGTCTTGTCAATTGTTCCATGGAATTGAGAGTTTCGGATGGATAACGCGCTCCAAGGAGTGGAATATGATTAGACTGAAGAAAAGACATGTTGTTATAAAAACTATAAGTGAAGCAGTAAATTAATTTTATAGCAAAGATATTTTATTTCCCATTATAAATTTGATAGAAATTTTCTTATAATCATAAGATTTGCATGTGTATGGTATTTTTAATATGTAGTATTTTATTGAATTGGGATTTTTTTATTTTACATGTATTTTTTATATTTATTATAGGTGAATTTTAAAAAGATTAGGTAAATTGGTCTTAATCAGATTGAGAGTTTTTATCGTTATGCTTTCAAGTTATGTCTAAGTAACTAGTATAATTCCATCTAACTCCAGTTTTACAAAGCACCAAGAGGGATCAAATTCACAAACCTTTCACCACTAAATTACAACACACATCCCTCTCACCACTATGCTACATCACACTAATGCATGCATTCTTATTTTTTTATATTTTATTTTTATGGGACCATGGACACTCTCCCCCACCCAGGCTCCACTATGCTACAACGCACTAATGCATTTTTTATTATTATGGGACATACAGATACTTTGCCCCACCCGGACTGTAGAAATGCACCCTCTTGATGCAATGAAAACAATTTTACATCTTGTTATTTTAGTAAAGTTTAGTACACATTTTCTTCTCACATTGATGGTTTTCTTCATTTTAGTCATCTTACACATTCAAATGCATGACAATTTTTCATAATTGCATTCCTTAGTAACATAATGGTTGATTGATTGCGGGGTGAGTAAGCTCTTTGATTGCATTTTCTATCCCTTTGACATGTTTTCCTAAAACATTGATTAAAATAAGTCAGATATGCCAAACACATCTTGGAATTGTTTCTATGACATAAATATCTCTCTACAAAAAACTTAGTTTCCCACATTGGTTGTAATAATTGGTATACAACAACATTTAATCTCCAATATGATATGATCCTCATGGAATGAGTGGTGAGTATGATTGTCCTTATTCCAATGGAGGCATCCATAAGGGAGTGGTACCTCCTACTAACATATTGTTGATTGGTTTTAGGGTGAGTACCACGAGGTGAGTATGCTTGATTTCCATTTTCCTCCAATACCTTAGGATGAGGATCACTGCCACCTTGCTTTCCCATCTCCTCCAATACCCTGGGGTGAGCATGCATGTTTTCCCCTCTCCTCCAGTACACTAGGGTGAGAATTCCTGCATACCCCTCTCTTCTAGTACAATGGGGTGAGTGTCACCACTTTCCCCTCTCCTCCAATACCGCAGGGTGAGCATGATTTTTCCCCCCTCTCCTCCAGTCTCATAGGGTGAGGATTCCTACTTTCCCCTCTCCTCTAGTACTAAAGGGGATCATGCCTTCTTTCCCCTCTCCTCCAGTACTGTTAAGTGACCATGCCTATTTCCCCCTCTCTACTAATACTACAGGGTAACCATTTTTCTTTCCCCTCGCCTTTAATAACATAGCATGACCATGCCTACTTTTCCTTCTCCTCAGTATCACGACATGAATATGGCTACTTTACCCTATTTTCCAGTACTATAAGTTGAGCAAGCCTACTTTCCCCTCTCCTCTAGTATTGTAGGGTGATAATGCCTACTTTCTCCTCTCCTCCACCATGAGGGACTATGCTTTCTTTCCCCTCTCATCTAGTACTATGAGTCTACTTTCTGCCCCTCTCCTCCAAGATTGAGGGATTATTATTGCTTTCCCCTCTCTTCCATTACTACAAGGGAATATGCTTGCATCCCCTCTTCTCTAGTATCGCAAGGGGGAATGTGTACTCTTCCCTCCACCCCCTTATTTGACGCCTCCTCCAATACCACAAAGTGAACATGCTTTATTTTTCCTCTCATGTAGTACCACAGGGTGAGAATGTTTTCTTTGTCGTGCTCTCCTTTGAAATCGATATCAACATGATTGCTTTCCCCTCTCCTCCATTATCATAGGATGAGCATGCTTGCTTTGCCTTTCTCTCCTTCAATTTTGGGGTCATGATGATTTCTTTCCCCTCCAACACCACAATGAGAAAGCAATGAATTTTCTTACTATTTGACCTTCCCTTCTATTGGTATGCTAAGGCCATCTTTCTTGTTTGGTTGTTTGATCATGATATAAAGAAGCCTACATGCTAGAGATTCTATCAATACTCATATTCTTACTAAAAGATAAATTAATAAGGGCATCTATGATTTCATTGAGAGAATGTTATCAGGAATATTGCACCTTCTGCGGACAGAAGTTGTTCCTTTGGTCTGAATGGTTCAGATCCAAAACAAATGAGTCACAACTAGGTCAAAAGAATTTCCCTAGAAACTATAGATTCCTAGAATAAGATCTCTGATGGAAGACCTGCATAAACACATCAAACACGACAACATCAAAGACACTAGAAAACTATCCATAGATCCATATCAGTGACTAAGGAATCCGATAATACACATGTGAGATTATAACACAACATATATATGGGAAAGGAACCAACTTTGCATTAATAGATGAAGTGAAAGAGTTTACAACCTTTTGCCTTAGTGTCGATGCACTCCTTCACAAGACTAACATCTCATCCTCGATAGCTCCAACTTGCTCCTCTATGCTCTCTAATGGATTAGGCCAGGATGTTAATTCAACAACATAACTTTACTCTTTCCTTCTCCTCCCAGCCATGGAGTATGAGCCTTGTTTTATAGGGCTCAAAGGGATAGGAATGGTTGAGAAATAGGTGGGTGAGGTGGCCATGAGATCTCCAAAGCATGGATCTCGAGCTTAACTGACCCAAGTGAGTAGGGATAAGGCTAGCCATGAAGCTTTTTTTTCTAGAAGCTTCGTGAAACCTCCTTTTTTTCACTTTTTACCAAGGGCATCGCTTATACTCCCTTATGACAGAGTGGTGCAAGGTGAGAACCACACCAAAAACAAAGGTGAAAGGTGGTGGCACCGCCTATCTTCCACATAACTCAGGCAGTGTTGTATAAGGTACCACTTATAAGCTTACGGGTGAGAGCGGTGCTGGAGTTTTTATATGTAGGATCAACATCTGGAGCACTATTTTCACTTCAAGTTTGGGATTGAGGGCAAATAAAAGTGTTAGAGATCTTATCACATGCTGGTGACGGGATTTGGGTATAACAGAGAAGTGAGGCGCTTTACAACCTGTGTGGCCTAGATATCTATCACATGTATATGCACGTGTACACCATTAATAAAATAAAATGAAAAATATTTAGTAATTAGTATATAATGATGACAAAATAGTAAGGCTTGTACCTCGAAGTAAATAAGGAGCTAATATGGATATAAGCTAGTAATATTATAATATTTATCTAAACCGACATGCATATTTGGTACTAAGAGTCCCTTTATTGTTGGAATTATACCCTCTTTGACTTTTAATCCAAAACATAAAATCTACCTCTAGTCCTTGAGGTTTCTTGGATCTTAGCCCTAGAATTTTCAGCATTAAGATAATTGTAAATTAAAGTATAAAACCACATTGGAAATATCACACTAATACACTTCTAACAACCCCAAACCTCATGTAAATTCAAGGAGAAAATATACTAAACAATTAGATAAGTTTCAATCCATTCTAGAGAAACATATAAACAAATAATCATATCTAAAAATGTACTTTTACAGCAATGTAATGGCTCTAAGGTGATGTAAACTACACAAGGAATGTCCACACCACTCCATTACAAGCCTCCACTGACTCCATTGGTCTTTGTAAGCAATGTACTCCATTGACTCGGATACCCCCTACAAAAACATTGTTGAAGCCATAGTCATCCCAATCCATCTCCAATCCTTCAAATAGGAATCCAAGCTACCACATTACATCAAGGGCTTGAATCCCTCCTCCATTATACAAAGTGTTCCTCATTGTATGGTACGAAATTTCTTACTACCAATGCCAAAATCAAATGAGGAAAGTTCGAGGATTGTTGCTAAGTTACAGAAGCAAATTAGTGATGGTAAATGTTGGTGCCCTTGTGAAAATTGCAAGGGAATGAAAAAAAAGAATTTTAAGATCTAAAGCTATAAAACATTATTCGGAATATGGGCACTTCAAGGGGGGGCGTCTAGACGAATTTCTTTATTACGTGTTTAATTTTTATTCTTATTAAAATAATTTAGAAGTTTTAATTTTTTTTTTTTAATATTTGATTTCTATATATGCCAAAAATATTTTATTGTAATTTGTAATGACAAATAGAAAGCGTCCTAGGATTGGATCAAACAATGAGCAAGTTGTGCCAAATTGTAGTAGAAATGTTGGTATATAAGCTAATGGAAATAAACATGGAGCTGATAATGGAGATGGTGAAGTTAATCCTATGGCTAAGGAAAATGATGATATTGACATAATTCGTAATGATGGGATAAATAGATTGATCAACGACTCATTTCACGCTTTGATAATGGATTATAACTTTGATGGATATGTTGAAGATGTACCTCATTCAGAAGGCAGACAAAACATTATATAGAGGGGTTCAAATACAAATATTATTTCCGCAATTTTATTGTTGTTGAACTTGAAAGTGCTGAATGGGTTATCTAACGCTTGCCTCACACAGATCCTAAGGTATACAATAAAATTATTTATACATATTGAATAATTTTTTTTGTTTTTTCTATTTTTATAAGTGTTGATTATATTTTGAAAAGGATGATGCAAAATTGATGAGAAATATTCATTTCTTTAAATTTTTTTTTGGATGTTTTATATTGTTAGGTGATATTCTTCTACCATCACCAAATCATTTACCTCGCACATACTGAGAATTATCTCATGTTATGAAAGATTTAGGAATGGAGTATGAAGCTGTTGATGCATGTCCTAATGAATACATTATATATTATGGACAACATGCAACAAATTTGGACTGCCCTTAATGTCGAATTTGTAGATATCAAATCGATCAAGTAACAAATAAGGTGCCCTGCAAGTTTCTTCTTCATATTTCCATAATTCCACATTTCCAACGATTGTTTAGGTGCAAAAGAATGGCAGAAATTATGGATTACTATGTATGAAATATAAGTGAAGATGGTGTTATGAGAATGCTTGTAGATGGTACTGCATTTAGGGGTATCAAAGAAATATGGCCAATTTTTAAAGAAGAATCTCATAATGTTAGGCTTTCATTAGCAATTGATGGCATCAATCCGATTGGAAAGATGATATATGTTTACTCAATGAGGCCTATTTTTGTTATAAACAATAACCTTCCTCCTTGGATTTCAATAAAGAGGGAGCACATAATGTTGGCAATGGTTGTTCTATGTAATTGTTCAAATTAGTTATATTGTTTTGAAATACATATCATTTCTATTTTTTATATATAATAATAATTTATCATATATTCAATGTAATAAATGTGTGTATTTTCAAATAATTAGGTAAGTACCAAGTTAAAGGTATGGGTGTATTTATTGTGCCTCTTATTAATGAACTTCTAAAGCTATGGGTTGGCATCACTATGTACAAAATCTCCAAATCAATAGGTCAAAAACAATTTCAATTCCATGAAATACTTACATGGACAATTTATGATGCCCCGGGGATAACACATTTTTGTGGTAAATAGTATTAAAGTATTGCACTCTAACAACTTTTAATTTTGGCAATGACTGAAGAATTTTTTGAATAACTTCTTTGTATAATACTTGTATTAACATAATTCCACATCTTGTAGGTCTTCAAACAAAGAGTAAATTTGCATGTTCAATGTGTGGTCCCAAGATGATATATCGATGCTCCAAAAGTTTAGAAAAGGCCATGTTTGATTAGTATAAGAACTTCTTCCCTAAACCATCATTATTGAATTACCGAGAAATATATTTTTAATAAGGAAGAGACTTGGAAAAACCTTGAAGAATGACACCTCAAATTTGGAAATTGGAGTATAACAAGAATCATCATCAAAGTAAGCAATTCGATTCCAAATCTCGTGTAATAACGTTATACATCTTGTAATATTTATAATATTTGATTGTTTCATAGGTATATATAATGAATTTTGTTCATTTTCGTTCTGTAAAGGTCATTGGTGCATTAATGAATGTCATCCATTAGGAATGAAACGATACTCCATCCAACTCAATACGTTTCCCTACTATGTGAACCTACAAGTTACCCATTTGTTTGATACAATGCATATTGGGAATAAAGTTACAGAAACATAATGGAGAATCTTAGATGGAAGGAATAACAAAGATAAAATCATCAAAGTTTGTTGCGACATTATGGAATTAAATCATGTAATGGGAAACTTGATTCATTATGCCAATGATGGGAAACTAGACAATATTCCATGGTTATTTACAAAGCAGGAAAGCAATGTTGTAAAATATGTCATCAAAAAAATTAAATATCCCACTGGCAAGTACATGATGTAAGCTCTCACAATTTATAATAGAAAGGATAACTACACAAGTGTTGATGACTTGATTTTAATGTCTGGTATGCATCTATGTATTATTATATTCAATATTGTTGGAAATTTAAGTTGTGTTGACTTGTTTAGGCCCATTGTCGTCCAAATAAATCCATAAAGCAGATATAAGGTATTGCAAAAGAGAAATTCCTCAGCTAATGTGTGAATTGCAAAGGTATCTTCATCCTGTCTTTTTCAATGTACAAGAACACTACCTCATACACCAAGTTGAAGAGATTGAAATATATGGACCTATAAACACAAGGTCAATGTGTAATATAGTGAGGCACTTGAAGGCATTTAAAGCTTTTGTTAGAAAAATATCACGTCCAAATGGTTCTACAATTGAGGGCTATATGTTATATCAATCCATGGTGTATATTAGTGAGTGTCTTCCTGAAGTAGCATTACCACATATTATTGTACCTTGCATTTGGGATGTTGATTCCAAGAATAAATATAAAGGGTATTTTTTGTTGGGAAACGGTATAATTAGGAAAGTAAAAGGTAATGAAACAGAGTATCATGTCAGATTATATAAATTGTATAACATATTCTTTCAATTTCCTACTTATTTAATCTTATAAATTTTATTCATACATCGTTTATTAATCTTTAGTACGAGTACCTAATTATTCCATTGTTTTTTGTCACACAATTGCTCAAGAGTGGGATGTCAAGAGGAAGGCGTATAAAATATATTGTACCAGATGAAGTTGATAATCAAGATGATTAGGAAGATGATGTACAGGATCAAGTAGTTGTTTCAAACCAAGAATTACTTGAACAAGACATTGAAGGTGATGCATATCAGGAGCAAGTACTAGATGTCAGAGATGAAGAATTTGAAGATGAGGTAAACCATGGACAATTAGATGTGTTAGACGGAGAGGTTGAAGAAGAATATGTTGTTATGACCAATGCTTTCATCGAATCTTATCTTGATGATTCAGAACCACATTTTGATGAAGAACTAAAATATTAATGAATATATTGTTGAGTAAAATAGTTGTCATTGATGTCAAAACTATTAACGAAAGTCAAGATATGGTGGCAGGATGAAACCAAAAGAATAAAAAAGGAAGTTATTGATGTCAAAAATGTTAATGAAAGCCAAAGATATAGTGGCAGGCTGAAACCAGTAGAATAACAAAGGAATAACCCTGTTGCAGGTTGCAGGTTGGATGACCATCTAAGTAAAACAACGGCTCACAATGTTCTTGCTAAATAAACTAGCATAGAGGTTAAACACATACGAAGCGACAAATTTCCGCAAAATATCAAGATCAAATGACTTACATTAGTCCCGCACTATATCCGACGGTTAAGGATTAGTTCCGATGCACGGAAGTCGTTTCCGCAACAATCAAGATCAGACGGATTATATTAGTCCCACACTAGATTCGACGGTTAAGGATTAGTTCTGATAGCTAGGTGGAAAATCCAAAATTCCACAAAACATCGAACGGCTAATATTAGTTCCACTAAAAACAGATCAATGGTGGGAAACCGACTTTCACATTTCGTAGTGCGGAAAGGAGTTTGCAGAAAGGGAAAAGCGGACAATTGACATCCCGCATCCCGCATTTGACATCCTGCAATCTGGAGATCGATGATCAAGAAGAAGTCTGATGAAGATCAATGGTGGAAAACCGAATTCCACATTCCACATTGCGGAAAGGAGTTTGCAGAAAGGAAAAAACAGGCAGTTGACATTTCACATCCCACATCCCGTAATCTGGAGGTCGACGATTAAGGAGAAGCCCAATGAAAATCAACGATGGGGAATCGCTGAAACGAAAACTTGGTGCGGAAAAAGGAAATCTATAGAGAAGATCAACTATCCGGATTGTTTATGATGAAGAAGATTATAGAAGCAATAGAAAACGATAAACAAGGCTGTGAAAATGAATTCTGAAATGTGGGAAGAACGAAACAGTGTTTTTGTTGAAGTGATGCAATGGTTGAATAGGTAGCACATCTATGGAGAGATGTGTTGATACGAAATAGGTATAGGGTATTTAAATAAATGAATGTGTAAAAAATTGAGTGTCTCTGTTGGCAATATTGACAGAGTCCAAACTGAATAGTTGTCAATTGTTCCAAAATACTGAGAAAATCAACTTAGGGTGGCAGGCTGGTGCTAGGGCAGGCCAAAATTCTGCAGGGGGTCGAAGCCTCCTTCGAGTTGTAGTTTGAGAATAGGGTGTCGTAGCATCCTTGTCTGTCAAAGCAAGCAAAAAACCATAGGGGTGTTGTAGCATCTCTGTCTATAGTTACATGAAAAATCTAGGGTGTGTCTACATCCTTGATAAATAATTTTGTAAATTTATCTTAATAATGAGTTTGTATTAGTGGTTTTCTCTTTTGAGGTTTCCACGATAAAATCTGTGTCTTGATTGCTGATTTTTTTTTTGGAATAAATTGACAATACTGATTCACCTCCCCCCTCTTAGTATTGTGGGATAAACCAACAATTGGTATCAGAGAAGGTTCCTTCACAATAGCTTAACCACTGGAAAGAAGATCCCGTCCAAAAATCACAATGGATCAATAAGAAAGATTGGCCACTAACAAACCTCCACTATTTACCAAAGATAATTATGCTTACTGGAGTGTAAGAATGAGGTGTTGTTTGATGTACATGGGATGGAAGGTTTGGAAAACTACATAAAAAGAGTTTAAATTAATAGGAAACTGATACCCTACAGATACAGTTGAACTGGGTGAGTATGAAGGTAATTCCAAAGCCCTAAACACAATCTTAAGTGGTTTAGCAAACTCGGTATTTACTAAAGTTATGCAATGCACATCTGCCAAACAAGCTTGGGACAAGTTGAAAATTATCTATGAAGGAGAATCTAAGGTCAAAGAATCCAAAATTCAAACATATAAAGGTCAATTTGAAAGTATTAAAATGAAAGAAGAAGAGAACATTGTTGAATACCTTCTTCGTGTAGATGAAGTTGTTAATGTGTTAGCAGGAATATTTCACCTTCTGCAGACAGTAAGGTGTTCCATTGGTCTAAATGGTTCAGATCCAGAACAAATGAATGAAAAAGGTTGAAGACCCTCCCTGGACGCCGTAGATACCTAGAATGTGATGCTTCGATAGTAACCTGTGTACCTGCAATCAGAACAAACATGCAGACACATCAAAGCTGCCAGAATATAATCTACTGATCCATGTTAGTGACTAAGGAATCTAACAACATATACATTTGAAATCAAACAACAACAATATTGTGGGACGGAAATCAGCTTTGCATTAAGATAAAATGGAGAATTTTACAACCAATTAAGCCTTAGTGTTGACATGCATCTCCATGAAACCAAAAATTTCATCCCCATAAGCTCCAACTTTTCTCTCTATGCTCTCCAATGGCTTGGGCCAAGTGATCAATCCAACAACATAACAATACCTTAAGAGTTCCACCCTCAACCATGGACATGAGCTCATATTTATAAGGCTCAATAGATAGGAATGGTTGAGATATTTGTGGATGAGGTGGCCTCTAAGATCCTATGATGGGAGATCTCGAGCTCAATTGACCCACAATGATAGGGATAAGGGAGGACACGAGGCTCATGATCTAGAAGCCTCGAGAATCCTCTCTTTTTCCCCTTTTACCCAGGGTACCACATTTCTCCTCTTATGACAGAGCGGTTCAAGTAAGAACCACTTATGGACCAAGGGAAACAGGCGGTGGCACCGCTTATGGAAAACAACAGAAAGGCGGTGCAAGAAAGGAACCACTCATGGCTAACAGGGAAAGCACGGTGTTGAGCATTTTTATGTAGAAATGACAGACAACATGGGTTTCCACTCCAAGTGCTGGGATTAAGGGCAAGTAGGTATGTCAAAGGTCTTATCACATGATGATGACAGGATTTTGGTATAACAGGATGCCCCCCAAAGCATGAGTCTTAGAGGGATACAATAAACAAGATCTTTGAGAGAAAAAGTTGTTGCTATGAAGTGAAAATGTCGGCTCGATCGGAGCATGTTGTCAAGTAGGCATCTGTAGTACATCAGTATGTTGATTCATAGACACAAGTAAACAACTCATGGCTGCAGACCAATACAAGGCAGATCCATGAGAGGAATAAACAAACATGGCTACTAGAATACAACATAGATCCATGTGATAGAGGACTCAAACTTGGACATAGATACCAGATATACAATGTAGATCTATGTCATATAGACATAAATTTGAGCATAGCCATGACAATACAAATGTGGATCCATGCTAGACATACAAAACTCCATCGCAACCTGGGGAAAATCCATGAGCGCTTTAAATAAATACCCAGGGTCTTCGTCTCGTCTTCCACAAGGTACAATTCTATCCATGTGATTACAATGATTTGAAGTCGAACATGGTAGAAACCACTTGATTACCGGTCAATGATGTGAACCGTTAACAAGTGCAAGGGAGATCACCATTAATGTCAATGATTCCCAATGTACCCTAGTACAATTTATTGAGTGTGAATAGATGTCATGATGTCGAACACCCAGTCGATTCTATTGATCAAAGGTCAATGATGTGAACCTATGTCAAGAGTAAGAGAATCTGTCATTAAGGCATACAGATCTCAAGGTACTAAGTATTTGTTTCTAAGACTATTTCCCAGATAATGAGCTGGTGTCGATGGGAAAAGTCTCATCGAAGGAGGGCCATGATGAGTCCCACATCGACGACACGAAACTCAGAACATAGTTCTGCAATGATGTGAATGTAGTAACCATAAGAATGACTCAAAAATACTGACACAAAAGACTGTGTAGACTGCAGAGGTAAAACTTCTTCAAATCCCCTTTGAACATCGGGCGGCATGACAAAAAGACTTGGCAGCATGATTGAACGGGACAAACACACAGTGCAATAGTGGACAATGCATTCTTTTGAAAGACTCAAAGGAGTGACATGACTCATGAAAGTGGATCATCGCAGAGATCAACTGAATACCCAATTGATTGACATGATGTGCAGACAAGTGCCATGTTCAAAGGTAACGACAAACAACTGCCATTATTTGCAAAATGATTCCCTTCCCATTTCCCCCATCATGGTTGATGAATGCCTCTTTTTGGTTTTATGAGTTCAAAGAGGGTAACAAACACTCGATATAGCTTGTCGGAAGACAAGTCCAGACTCATATGTTTTACGAACCTGAGAGAGGAGGGGTTCATTCCCAAAATGAGCCTCTCAATGTTTAATTTAACAAGTCCACTGAAATAAAACTCGGTATCGTTCATGTTTAGAGAGTCTAAACGAATACAGAAGAAGACTCCATAGGGGTCCTTTTTTGTATGATTTAGTCCCTAAGGCCTGAAAAAGTATAAAATCATACCTTAGGGAACTCTTCCAGTCATGATTGGCTGGAGTGTTCATTTTTCGTAAATAGTCCTATCCGAACCGAAAAAAGAGATAACCTACCATCGGACGGATGAATCTTCAAATACTTTAACGAGCGTGAAGAAGACAAGATCGCTCGACAATCTTTTCCCATTTTAAGAGTCCGAAAAGAGCTTAAAGAAGACTCTATTAACCTTTTTCATGTTTGAATCTAGAGCATGAAAAAGTAGCAAACTAAGCTCAAACCACTTTTCATGTTTTAACCAGAGCATGAAAAATGAAAAGTAAGCTCAACACCATCTTATTGTTTTTAATGAGCTCGAAGATCAGTTGAAAGAATGCCCGAGGATTGGTTTCATTTTTACGCAAGCTTGAAACCAATGGGTAAACTATACTTGAAAAATCCCATTAACATGATATACAGAGGTTGGAATCTTGCCCCCAACATGATTGCTAGTGAAGCTTACCCCTAGCATGGTTGCTAGCGGCTCGACATGCCCCCAAGCTTCGTTTCATTTGACGTCGATTCTTCTTCCATACCCAACCTAAAAACCTGGTTACTAATGTGAAAATGTTCACTAGGGGGGTAGGAAGAATGAGAATTAGGAAGGTGAAAAGAAGGTTCAAGTTCTAACACTAAAGTGAAGACTTGACTCAAGGGAAGGGGATCTGTTTCATTTTTACACAAGCTTGAAACAGAAGGTAAGTATGCTTGAAACATGGTTTCATTTTTATGCAAGCTTGAAACCAAAAGGTAAACTATGCTTAAGGAAACCTACTTCATTTTTTAACGAGCTTGAAATAGAAAATGAACTATGCTCAAGGAAAACTGACATGATGGTTAGGTGCTGTTTCATTTTTTAACGAGCTTGACACAGAATGGGAACTTTGCTCAGGAATGGTTTCATTTTTATGCAAGCTTGAAACCAAAAGGTAAACTATGCTTGAGGGGATCTATTTCATTTTTTAACGAGCTTGACATAGAATGGGAACTTTGCTCAAAGGCATCTGTTTCATTTTTTAACGAGCTTGACGCATAATGGGAACTTTGCTCACAACATGGTTTCATTTTTATGCAAGCTTGAAACCAAAAGATAAACTATGCTTAAGGAGTGGTTTTATTTTTTAACGAGCTTGAAACCAAAAGTAAACTATGCTCTCAAACCTGCTCCTACCAAACATGATATCCAGAGGTTGGTAGGTTGCCCCCATTTCATAAAATCTAGCAGCTTAGCTCCATTATGATGACCATAGACTAGAGCCATGCCCCCCATTTTACCTATGATGGGAAGAAGCTAACTAGAAGAAGGGGAAGGAACCACAAGAACATGTGGCACATTCAAGGTAGTCTGATTACTAGGAGTAATGCGATGGTCAGGTGTAACAAAGGAAAGCTGACGAATGGTTACAATCTTCCCATCATGGGGAAAATACATAACTAGAAAGAGTGTGGACACTATGACTTTCATGGTGTAAACATAATCACGTCCAAGGAGTAGATTAAAATCTAAAGGACCTTGGACCACCATAACATCAATACAGTCAGTTTTCCCTCCTAATGGGATAGTTAAATAAGGAAGGGTCCCTAAAGATGCAGTAGGTCTGTGATTAAAAGCCAGTATCTGATTGGTGGCTGGCACAAGCTGAGGAGAACCTAAAGCTTGCCAAGCAATTGAGGATAGAATACTAACAGAAGCCCCTTCATCAACAATAGTGTGAAGTATCTGCCTAGCAGTAACATTCACAACTATCTGGAAAGGAACACTCGAATGAAGACGAGACTCTGTTAGGTTACTCCAGTCAAAGGAAAAAACCTCACTACTCAGAGAGGGTTCTGTCGAAACAGACAAAATTTCCTCTTGTTGAGAACAATCAAAATGAAGCATAAAAACTTCGGCAGGTTTTAGTTCATTCTCTACTGGAAGAGAAGAACAAGACGAAGATTTGGTTAAAGAGACTACTTCATTCTTAACACTCTCTGATGAAAGAGCGGGATCGTGTTGAAATGACATCGACTCGACCACTTCACTCTCTGAAGGAAGAGTGGGATCAATTATAGATGAAACTGAATTGATCACTTGGTCAACCAACGAGGAATCGAGGGATAACTTACTATCACTTGTTGGAATCACTTGTTGATGATCAGTAATATTTTCCAACCAACGCGAAGCTTCATCCATGCTTGGACAAAGAAAAGTACGATGCATAGCCTTGCATATCAAACAAGGATACAAGACTTTACCCTTACGACCTTTTACCAATGGGTCACTGGTTGAGAGAGTGTCGTCAACATTATGATCAGAGGTTGATGACACAGACGGTTTGGATCTTTTAGACCACTCTTCTTGTACACAGGAGAGACTGGGACAATCCTTAAGAAGGTGGTCCCCCTTGCAAAGCTTACTAGGGAACTTGGGTTTTTCGAGTGTTCTCTTAGAACGAGCACCATCAAGAGCAGATGGTTGTTGCTTTTTCTTTTTCTTATCCTTCTTCTTTTTACCTTTCCCTTTCTTCTTATTATCACCATGACTACTAACCATAGAGATTTGGCCAAGCGAAGAAGAAAAAAAAGATGAAGCCACAACCAACGAAGAAGGAGAGGGATTAGGTTGAGGTTGATCCTCTCTCAGAGGAGAGGTGACATTTGAGACATTAGGTGTAACAGGAATTACCAAATTAAAAAGCCAAACTGGTAATCCTATAGTTAATCCAAGAAGAGTTAGAGTGGTAATAAATGGAGGAACAATACCTTCACTTGGAAAGGTACCTCTTGAGTGGTAGTCCCAGATGAGGATGCCATCTCTAAACTCTCTAATGACCCCCTAACTACCATGCACAAGCAAGTACTACTCAAACTAAAAGCAATAAGAAAACATGTGAAAGGAGTGGATAAGAGTCAGGAACCTCATAGGACAAGCCAAAATGATAACTCAGATGGTTTGAGGATTCCTAAAAGGGTCTCCCGATATACGCAAGGTACGTGGGAGCTCGAATCGGTAGTAGTGGTGTCTAATGCATAACCGTTCACAAGGGGCCTTCCTATATACAATCGAGTACGTGAAGTACCTTTCTATATACCTCAAGGGTATGTGAAAGGCCGTTCGATATACCGACTGTACGTGGAAGAACCGCGCGAGTCCCTAGATGTAATGCGGACAAGTAATGACAGCTCCTATGCTTAACGACACCCGAACAGGTCTCTAACTTATCACTCAAATTGCTAAAATTTTTAACCTAGTACTACCGTTAATTTTATCTTGTGTGTTTAGGTGGAACCATGGAGTGAAAACTTGAAATTAAAGAAGATGCACATTGATCTATATGATAATGCAAGTTTTCCTCTTCAATGAAATTCTACCTAAGAGAGGGAGAGAGGTTTACTTTTCTTCCCAAAAATGCACACCCAAATGCAAATGCAATTCTACCTTTTCAGACGAAAAGTGAAATATCAATGCACCCCAAACAATCTTCAAAGCAAATAAGAAAGAGATCTAGAGAACATCTAACATAAATAAAAAATGTTTCCTATCTTTTCATGCTTGAAAAAGACACATAAAAACTCAATGGAAAGATGATTTCACTAATGTTTCCAAACAAATCTAACTCTAATGCACACAAAGCTGAAAATTGATATTTCTTCTTAATAAAAGTAAGATCTATAATTTCAAACAATCATGCACAATACAAGAAGAAAATTGTTCAACAAACTTGCGAATAAAGCAAAAGAGAGAGAAAACTAAAACTTCTCTTTGAAACAGACAAGGAAACGAAGAACCAATATTTCCTACCAAGCACTGAAAAAATCAGCATGCAAAAGGAAACAAGAATCACCCAAGCAAAGAAAGACTCAAAACAACATGGATCACTCACGCATTACAAGACCAAACAAACCAAAACCTACTCATGAAAATTAAATGTATATTTTCCAATTCCAATGAATAATATCTACAGAAAAGAGCAAGATTTTTCAAGAAAAGAAAAGAATGTAAAATCTAATGCAAGAAACAAAAACTCTCTTTGAATGCAGAAAGAATACAACAATCAAAGCGACTGCAGAATATACAATTCTTTGAATGTAGAAAGAATACAACAATCAAAGGGAGCATTTTTTTTCAAAAATACACTTCATTTTCATCAAAAAGTAAGCCAAAAACACACAAAAATCAAAATACAAAGTCTGGAACAGGGCCTACCTGGCACCGCGCAGATGAAGCTGCTGACAGGCGGTTTTGGACCAGCACCGCTTCTTGCTCACTGGATTCAGGTGGTGCCACCACTTATGGCTAACTTGACTCAGGCGGTGGCACCACTTCTTGCGAATAGAACATGTGCGGTTCCCTGTATAAATCCAAAACATAAAGGAGAACGACAGATCAAGTCAGAAAAAGACCAGATCAGGGTAAAAACTGATAGATTGAGAGTGAGAAAGAGCATAAAAGGTAGAAAATAATTCAGATCTAGACAGATCTGGAAGTTTCAAACCAAAATCCACTGTGTCAGATAACAGATCTGAATGAAGAGAGTTGGAGAAGGAGCCTGGATTCAGAGAAGAGTTGAAGAATTGAGGAAGATCAGAACAACTAATACATATATCTATTCCCCGGCAGAGTCGCCGGATTTGTTAGCAGGAATATTTCACCTTCTGTGGACAGTAAGGTGTTCCACTGGTCTGAATGGTTCAGATCCAGAACAAATGAATGACAAAGGTTGAAGACCCTCCCTGGACGCTGTAGATACCTAGAATGTGATGCTTCGATAGTAACCCTGTGTAACTGCAATCAGATCAAACATATAAACACATCAAATATGCCATAATATAATCTACTAATCCATGTTAGTGACTAAGGAATCTAACAACATATACATGTGAAATAAAACAACAATAGTAATGTGGGACAAAAATCAGCTATGCATTAAGATAAAATGGAGAAGTTTACAACCAATTAAGCCTTAGTGTTGACATGCATCTCGATGAAACCAAAACTTTCATCCCCATAAGCTCAAACTTTGATCTCTATGCTCTCCAATGGCTTGGGCCAAGTGATCAATCCAATAGCATAACAATACCTTAAGAGTCCCCCCCTCAACCATGGACATGAGCTCATATTTATAAGGCTCAATGGATAGGAATGGTTGAGAGATTTGTGGATGAGGTGGCCTCTAAGATCCTATGATGGGGGATATCGAGCTCAACTGACCCACAATGATAGGGATAAGGGAGGAGAGCCCTCTCTTTTTCCCCTTTTACCCAGGGTACTGCGTTTATCCTCTTATGATAGAGTGGTTCAGGTAAGAACCGCTTATGGACCAAGGGCAACAGGCGGTGGCACCGCTTATGGTAAACAATAGAAAGGCGGTGCGAGCAAGGAACTGCTCATGGCTAACAGGGAAAGCGCGGTGCTGAGCATTTTTATGTAGAATTGACAAACATCATGGGTTTCCACTCCAAGTGCTGGGATTAAGGGCAAGTAGGTATGTCAAAGGTCTTATCACATGATGATGACATGATTTTGGTATAACATAATGCAATCAGAGGGCTTGGAGGAAAATTAAAATAAAAGGAAGTGGTAAGCAAGGTACTAAGAACATTACCAATGAGATATGACCCAAAGGTATCCACCTTAGAAGAATGAGATGATATTAAAAAGTTAACAGTGGATGAGTTACATGGAATTCTCACTGCGTATGAGATGAGAACAAGACAAAACGGATCTTCAAGAAAAGAAGTAGCTTTTAAAGCCTCCTTAAAAAATGAATTAGAAAACCCAAATGACGAGGAAGCTTTCTTCATTAATAAACTTGAGAGAGGGTCTGAAAAATACAAGGGAAAGTTACCATTAAAGTGTTTTAATTGTGGAAGGATTGGACATTTTTCCTCTAAATGCACCTACACTAAACAAGAAGAAAATGAAGAAAAGGAAACTTCAAAGTTCAAAAAGGGTAAACCAGGAAACAAGAAAAAATCCTATGGGAGAAAGAAAATTGTTTACACCATGGAAGGCAGTGAAGATCTAGATGAAAGTGAAGTAAAAGAAACTGAAGTTTTATTTATGGGCCTAGATACTCAAGCCTCAAATAGTGAGTTGGAGATAGAAGGAGAAGTAGACCTAAAAGTTGAACTTATTAGTGCCCTTGAAGAACTTGAGAAATGTAGGAAAAAGAACAGACAGTCAAATATTATCATTAGTTAGTTGGAAGATCAACTTCTAGATACCAAAAGGATTGAGGAGGACCTAAACCTACAATTCAAAAGAAGATTACAGGAGTATGAAAAGCTTGAATAAGAAATAATGCAATTCAAGAAAAATATTGATGAAGGATCTAACAAATTAAGTTTGAGAATAGCTCAAGGATTCTAGATGACATTCTGAGTAACAAAAGACCATCAAGTGATAGGTCTGGTTTGGGGTTTTTTAAAGAGAAGAAGCCAAAGAATTCTCCTGTCTCCAATAAAGAAGCAAGAGAAGCTATGCTGAAGTACTAAAGACTCCAGTTAAAAAGGAAGGAAGCAAGAAAGAAGGTTTAATTTCTCAGGATAAAAATAGAAACAATATAGCACCAAAGAGACCAAATAGGTATCTATAGATCTTGTTAGGCCACTTCTATTCTTGTAATATTTTTGGTCATAAAGCCTTAAATTGTAGAGCTGAAAGAAAGCTTTTTGAATACAAGAAGAAGTCATCAAGTAATAAATCGAAGGGAAATAAAAATATTTTTACACTGCTCCAAAAATATGACAAATAATGTTATAAGTGTAGTAACCATGGAGATATGGCAAGATATTGTAGACTGAAGACTCCTGCAAGGAATACTTATGCAACCAAATCTCAGAACACCAAACAAAAGAAGTATTGGAGAGAAAAAGAAGAAAAGGAAAGTTCCATGATTTCCTTATGTGCAATCGAAAGCCAAAACACATGGCACTTGGATAGTGGTTGTTCAAAACATATGACCGGTGACCCAAGCAAATTCATAAAACTAAAAGATAATAAGGGAAAAGTCACTTTTGGAGATAGTCCAACCTCCAAAATTATTGGCAAATGAACAATTGTTGTCAACAGCAAGATCAAAGAAGAAAATGTTTTGCTAGTTGAAAACCTCAATCCTAATCTTCTCAGTGTAATTCAAACATGTGACCAAGGACACATTTGCATTTTTTACTCAGAAAATTGTGAAAACAAGAATAAGAAATCAAGAAAGGTCATTGGCATTGATATGAGAAATACAAACAATGTATACATCTTGGAAAATGAAAACCAATGCTACTTAAGTATGGTAGAGGAAAGTTGGTTATGGCATAGAAGGTTGGGACATTTAGGCTTTGATAATATTTCCAAAATAAGCACAAAGGAAGTTGTAAGAGATCTACCAAAAATTGCAGTTCCTCTAAGCTCCGTATGTAAACTTGTCAACATGGGAAGCAAACCAGAGCCAACTTAAAAAAAAGAACATATGACCTCACACCCTCTGGAAATAATACACACAGACCTATGTGGACCAACTAGAACTAAAATCCTGCAAGGAGATCGCTATTCCATGTTGCTCATTGATGATTACACAAGGATGACCTGGGTGGGATTTCTCAAAGAAAAATTAGAAGCTTTTGAAAAATTTAAAATCTTCAAGGCAATGGCTGAAAATGAGTCAGGTATGAAAATCAAGTGTCTTAGATCAGATAATGGGGGAGAATTTACTTCCAATGAATTCAATGAGTTCTGTGAAGATCATGGAATTGAGAGATAATTTTCAGTTGCAAAGACTTCTCAGTAGAATGGTGTTGTTGAAAGGAAAAAACATAACAGTCCAAGAAGTTGCCAGAACAATGCTTAATGAATCAAAACTATCAGATTCATTTTGAAGAGAAGCTGTATACACAGTTGTCTACATACTTAACATAGGGCAACTTAGAGTGAATACGAATTAGACCCCCTACGAATTGTGGTATGGAAGACCAGCCTCAGTCAAATATTTTTAAGTGTTTGGCAGTAACTGCTACATCAAAATAAACGAGGATGACCTTAGAAAGTTTGACTCCAGGAATGATGAAGGAATCTTTATAGGATACTCATCCACCAAAAGGGAATATAGGTGTTACATAAAATTGTAGAAAGTGTTGATGTGAAAGTAGATGATATAAAACCAAGGAAAGAGAAAAATATTAACAGTATTGAAAATATATGTGACGATGAAATAAAAGAATTAAAAAAGGATGAGATCATTCATAGTGAAGAAGAAGACAAAGAGAAGGAATATACATAGGAAGATCAAGAAGACTCCCCTAGACCTGACACTAAAACTCCTTCTAGAAGGATACAGAAGAATCACCCGGAGTCACAGATCATGGGTGATAAAAATGCTGGAGTCATAACAAGAAGACAACTACCAGGTGTTGAACAAGCCCTACTCTCAATAGTTGAACCCAAGAACTTTACAGAAGCTAGAAAAAGTAATTAATGGGTCAAAGCCATGAATGAAGAACTAGATTAGATTGAGAAAAATGAAACTTGGGAACTTGTCCCAATACCTAAAGATAAGAACATTGTAGGAACCAAATGGATTTTTAAAAACAAGTTCGATCAAGATGGGTAAGTAATAAGGAACAAAGCAAGATTGGTTTGTAAAGGGTATGCCCAAGTGGAAGGTATTGACTGTGAAGAAACTTTTGTTCCCGTAGCACGAATTGAAGCCATTAGAATATTTTTAGCACTATTATGCCATACAAATTTCAAAGTATATCAAATGGATGTCAAGTCTGCATTCCTGAAGGACAAATATAAGAAGTAGTATATATTGAAAAACCTGAAGGATTTCTCTTGTCAGAGAACAAAGATTATGTCTATAAACTGAAGAAGGCACTCTATGGTCTCAAACAAGCTCCAAGAGCATGGTTTTCAATACTAGATAGTTACTTGAAACAACAAGGTTTTAAAAGAGGAGCCACTGAAAGTAATATTTACCTAAAGATCGAAGATAAAAATATGATCATTGTTGTTGTCTATGTGGATGATATCATATTTGGAAGCAATCTTCAAATCCTAAGTGTATATTTTGCTTTTGAAATGAAGAAAGAATTCGAAATGTTAATGTTAGGTGAATTGAATTTCTTCTTGGGATTGCAAGTCTACCAAACAGACAAAGGAATTTCCATCTCTCAAACTAAGTACATCAAAGATATGTTGAAAAAGTTTAAAATGGAAGAGTCCAAACCTGTTGGTACTCCTATGGTCACTGGTTGCAAGTTAAGTAAGGATGATGAATCTCTGGAAGTATATCATACCCTGTTTAGATCCATGATTGGTAGTCTACTGTATGTAACAACCACAAGACCATATGTGATGCAAGCTGTTGGATTGGTGGCTAGATTCCAGTAAGCTCCCAAAGAAATACATATAACAACGGTCAAAAGGATTCTCAAATATCTAAAAGGTGCCATGGAGTATGGTTTATGGTATCCAAAAGGACAAGACTTTACCTTGAAAGCGTTTACTGATGCAGATTGGGAAGGAAGTGTTGATGTTCGAAAAAGTACTAGTGGAGCAACATTCTTTCTGGGAAATTTTTTAGTATCATGGTTAATTAAAAAACAATCCTCCATTTCACTATACACATTAGAAGCATAATATATTGATGTCGCCTCATGTTGCACTTAGGTTGTTTGGATGAAACAAACCCTAGAGGATCTACTTGTAAAATATGAACATCCAATAGAGCTCAACTATGATAATACCAGTGCTATAAATATGTCTAAAAATCCCATCATGCATTCTAAGACGAAACATATACCAATCAAGTATCACTATCTAAGAGAATGGGTATCTCAAAAAGCTGTCAGATTAGAATACGTTGACACTAAAGAGCAAATTGCTGATATTTTCACCAAACCACTACCTAGGGAAGCCTTTAAGCATCTTAGACAGAAGATGGGAGCAATTCCCCTACAAAATCACTAAGAGAAGGAAGCACAATCTCAGGGGAAGATATGATGATAGGGGGAGTTGTCAGACAGAGAGGTTTCTTTGTCATTGGTTTCAAAGGGGGAGAATGATTAAATATCTTTCAATCAATACCAAAGGGGGATATTGTTGAGTAAAATAGTTGTCATTGATGTCAAAATTATTAACGAAAGTGAAGATATGGTGGCAGGATGATGAAACCAACAGAATAACAAAGGAATTTAATGATGTCAAAACTGTTAACAAAAGTCAAAGATATAGTGGCAGGTTGAAACTAGCAGAATAACAAAGGAATAACCCTGTTGCAGGTTGCAGGTTGGATGACCATCCAAGTAAAACGACGACTCACAATGTTCTTGCTAAATAAACTAGCGCAGAGGTTAAACACATACGAAGTGACAAAGTTCCACAAAAAATCAAGATCGGACGACTTACATTAGTCCCACACTAGATCTGACAGTTAAGGATTAGTTTCGACGCCTGGAAGTCATTTCCGCAACAATCAAGATCGGATGGATTATATTACTCCTGCACTAGATCTGACGGTTAAGGATTTGTTCCAATAGCTAGGATGAAAAGCCAAAATTACGCAAAAGATTGGACAACTAAGATTAGTTCCGCTAAAAACGAATCAACGGTGGGAAACCAACTTTCACATTCTGCAGTGCGGAAAGGAGTTTGCGGAAAGCAAAAAGCGGACAGTCGACATCCCGCATCTGGCATCCCCAATCTGGAGATCGATGATAAAGAAGAAGTCCGATGAAGATCAATGGTGGAAAACTGACTTCCGTATTCAACCATGCGGAAAGGAGTTTTTGGAAAGGCAAAAGAGGATAGTTGACATCCCGTATCCTGCATCCCACAATCTGGAGTTCGATGATCAAGGAGAATCTTGATGAAAATCAACAGTGGGGAATCATTGAAAAAGAAACTTGGTGCGGGAAAAGGAAATTTGTAGAGAAGATCAATTGTTCGGATTGTTTCTGATGAAGAATATTAAAGAAGCACCAGAAAATGATAAACATGGCTGCAAAAATGAATTCTGAGCAATGGGAAGAACGAAACGGTGTTTTTGCTGAAGTGATGTGACGGTTGAACGGGTAGATGATTATTGGTTGTATCTATATGTAAATAGTCACGATCCAAAATGAAAGAGCGCAACTATGGAGAGATGCGTTGATACGAAATAGGTATAGGGTATTTAAATAAATGAATGTGTAAAAAAATGAGTGTATGTGTTGGCAAGCTTGACAAAGTCCAAATTGAATAGTTGTCAACTATTCCAAAAGACTGAGAAAATTAGTTTAGGGTGGTACGGTGGTGCTAGGGCAGGCCACAAGTCTGCAGGGGGTCGAAGCCTCCTTCCAGTTGTAGCTGGAGAACAGGGTGTCGTAGCATCCTTGTTTGTCGAAGCAGGCAGAAAACCATAGGGGTGTTGTAGCATCTATGTCTGTAGTTGCAGGAAAAATATAGGGTGTGTCTACATTCTTTTGGTTGTAGCAGATAAACAATTTTGTAAATTCATCTTATTAATGAGTTTGTGTTGGTGGTTTTCTCTTTTGAGGTTTCCACAATAAAATCTGTGTCTCGATTGTTGATTTTTGTTTATTTTGGAAGAAACTGACTATACTGATTCACCCCCCCTCTCAGTATTGTGGGATAAACTAACATATATATGTCTTGAAATGATCTATGAGGTACTTTGTCAAGTTGATAAATAGGATAAGGCTTAGAGTTGAGGTTTAATTGTTATTATGGTTTAAGATTTATACATTTTATGGACTTGTATATTGATATTTATCTGAGTAACTTGTGAGACCCTAGAAACCATGACATGATGTATTGATTCTCATGATGATGATAGTTAGACCAACATTGTGATCATAGTAAAACCAACATCATCATCATTTTCTTCATCATGATCACCATAAACATAACCATTTTCATTGTCATCCTCATGGTCATCATTTTCATCATTGTAAATCATTTTACAATAATTTTAATTAATTACATTATAAATAATTTAATTTTAATAGCAATGTAACAATAATTGTTTTTTGTAAGTAGGAACATAATTATATTATTGATGACAGTAATTTACATAGAGTACAATAAGTTCAAGCTAACCCTCCATGAAAGGACAGGCCAGTCCATGAGAATAAGAAATAGATAGTCGATTAACACAGTTGAAAGTTTTTGAAAGTAACAACAAAAGTGCTACTAAGGTAGCCCTAACAGGTCTTCCCCGACAACTACTACAAGATGCCATTTTATATCCACTATAATTGCATAATACTAAAAACAAGAGAATGAAAATAGGCATGTTCATGGAAAACCAGTTCATGAAGCCACAAGGGGGTCATCGTCTCCCTCATCAATGATGTGGGCGATTCTGGAGTGCTACCAACCAGATGATGCTTGGTTTCCACCAAAATCCCCATCCTTCTGGTGATAATCTCTACTTTGGAATCCAAAAAGCTAGACCTCCAACCGCGTGCATTTCAGGGGAGGAGTTCTGCTTTCATATCTGCAATCTGTTGGTCCCTTTCTGCCATTGAAATTCCCAATGAATTGGTAGTTTAATACAAATGCAATTCCCTATGGAACAACACCATCCTTGATATGGTGTCACAAGGGTATGCAATCCACTCTGATAAATCCTCAAATTCCTTTCCTTATGCTTGGGTAGAGATGCTAGCTTGAATTTTTATCTCATCTTTCCCTATTTCCTGCTTGATAGGCAGGTGTGGTGTGCTTGTAATAGAAGCATGCAGCCTCCATGGCCTTCGTTAATTCCTTAGAGGGGTCTAGTTATTTTTACAGCTTCTTTCCCTTCACCACACTCATTTGCGTATCTTTCACCTTCCCCTTCATCATGCAACACTTATTTCCCCTATGTCAAGCAATTTACAACACTCTCAAACTTCGTATTGTCGGCTTCCTCAACATGCTAGTTAAACAAAAGACAGGAACAAGGGATCGAGGATTTAAATAGATCTACACCCTTTACCATTATTGTCATTGATTCAGGGTGCCATAATGGCCACCTTTTCCACACACACAAAGCCCTCTTGATTGAAAATACCTTCGTCCAACCAAATCTTCCTCTCTCACGCAAGCATAGTGGCCCGGAGCTTGGAGTTATTCAAACCATTTGCTCTCTGCATTATATGTATGCATCGCCAAACCATCATCTGCCAACTGGTGTGTTGAACCTCAAGCTCATTGATCCACTTAATCTCCCAAATTTGACATGTTCCACACACAATATGGGGAACAATATAAAAATAATTTTAATAACAATATAAAATAATAAATAAAATAATTTTAATTTTTTAATAATATAAATAATGTTAGTAAGATTATAAATAATAGTTTAATTAATTTAAAATAATTATAAAACAAAAACAAAACACAACTCAGTTTTATTTACCATATTGATTTACCATTTCAACAAGCCCTATTTACCATTTCGAATTACTATTTCCTTAAGCCCTGTTTACCATTTCGAATTACCATTTCCATAAGCCCTAGTCCAAATCCTTGAGATCCTAACCCCTAGTTGAGAGACTTGGAGCTGAGAGCAATCCATGGTCGTGAGAAGTGGAGTCGAGAGAAATCCTTGGCCGATAGCAAGTCCTCATTGAGATCATTGGAGCTAAGAGCAATCATTGAATGAGAGCAAACTCTAGTTGAGAATGTTGAGAAACTGAGCCGAGAGAAATCTGTACTAGAGAGCGTTGGAGTCGAGTTGTTCGTAAATAGTAGTAGAGAGCATAGAGGGTGTTGTAATCTCACAGATCACATAAGGTTACCAATAATACATACTAAAACATAACCATAAATAAGAGACAAGAGACAAGAACAGATAGGAAAACATATTATATTAATGTAATGAGTTCATACAAGGCACAGAACTGAACTGAGTTCTTGCTTGGCTCAACAGCCTAATATATACAAGTTACAAAACAGTTACAGATAACTACCTGTCGGTTCGGTGAACCGACACGACTGTTAGTTAAGTCAACTAATCTTTTAGTTTAGTCGGCCGACCAACTTAGTCGGCTTATCAACTAGTCGGCCCATCGACTTAGTCGGCTGACTAAGTCGATCTTCGTTCAAGTCGATTTATGTCGACTTGCTCCTTCTACATCTCCCCCACGAACAAAACGTTTCTTCGTCCCAAAGAAACAGGGAGGTACAAAAAATGAATTCTTGTGGATGCAGTCAGACTTGCTCGTGCTGGGGACTGTGCAGCCGGATGGTCGGTCTCCTTTGGACACAGACTTCGAGGATAGTTGGAGCTGTGATGGCCAGATGATGCTGAAAGTCGGTCCAACTCTGTAATGCCTTCTGGATATCGATCATTAAGGTTGTAAGACTTGAAAGGATCGACATCTTTTCGAACATGGTCATTTCTGCTATGTTTTCCATGTTGGGACCCAACAGTTGGTTTTGTTCTTCTGCAGCAGTGATGAGTCGTTTCATCTGAGGACAGATGATGTTGACTCTCTCTAAATTGGGAAGGGCCTGTTGAACCCACTGATGTGCCTCCCGTTCTAGCTTCTACAGTTTGTTAGTCTCCATCACAATTTGTTCTTCAATGGTCTGCCGCAGTTCTACTTCTGTCGACTTCCGACCCTCGAATGCCTGAATGCCCTGCCTTGCCTGCCTGGTCTGCTGATAGACTTGCCCATAGTGATTAGGCTAGTCTCGTAATACTTCCTCAGTGACCACTGATTCTTCCATATGATCCTGGAGAACTTTGTAAGCTTCCGAGAATGCAGTGTGTTGGGCCAGGAGCAGTCGAACAGTCTCCTCCTTTTGTCCTTCTTTAGTCTCGTGCAGTCAGGTCTGGACGGTCGATACCATTGTCTCGAAGAGCTGATATGCTCTTTCAAGTGGTCGATCTGTGTCGACGTCGATAGGGCCTGGTATCACGATCTGGACTAGAGCTCTACATCGGCCGAGAAACTCGACTTCTTCTGCATGTTTGGCTACTAGCTCTTTATTTTTTCGATCTGTCCTTTTCTTGGACTCTTTGGCCACAGTTTTCAGGATTTGGCCGACCTCTGTGTCATCCAAGGAACTTGCATCCCTTAGGCTAATGCGGAGGCTGGATGTTCTATGCTGCTCTTTTGTTTTCTTCTATTTGTCTGGCTGTTGTTCTTGCTCCTGGGTACCTGCAATAGTGGAAGTTGGGTCTGTGGTTGGTGGATTGGAGGTCGAGGGTTGTTCTGGTTGGTTAGTTGGTATAGAAGATGGCTGTGTTTCTTTTTGAGGAGGGGGTATGGGGGACGAGGGTTTTTCTGTTTGAGGAGGTGGGATGTCTGCTAATGGTTGTGAAGATAACGGTGGCTGTGATGGGTTTGGCTGTAATTCTGTTGGTGGGGATTTTGACGGTGGAGGTGGTGGGGAAGGAGGTTGTGATGATGGGGGTGTTGGGGACTGAGTGGGGGTATGGACAGGGGTCGAAGGGTTGACGGGAGTGTGTTGTGAACTTTTGTCGAAAGAAATACTTGCTTTCGAAGGTGTAGAGGGTAGGTCTTCCTGTGCGTCGGTGTCGATCGGCTCTGTAACAGACCTTGATGTCCCTATTACGTCACCCTGTTCGTCGCGGGTGAACGTCGTCGTAACAGTTGCATAAGGCTTTCTACTTGCATAGAGAGGGGATTTGGTCTGTATTTTCTGGGCTGAATTAAATAGTCCAGGAAGTGTCGCGAAGAAAGCTTGAAGCTCAGCGTCTTGGGCGACCTTGGCTCTGAGCACCTTCGGAATGACACGTTGATATTCGTCAGGGGGACTTCCTGCCTGCTGTACTTGTGCTTGTTCCTCAACTATGGTTGTCGGGGATGGAGGGGGAGGGGTTGACACAAGGTCGACCACATTTTCAGGTGTCTGTGCCGTTTTTTCTTTCTTTGGCCGCCCCTCTGGAGCTCCTGCGTCCAGATACCGTTGAAACTGAACTTCAACGGATACTTTGTTTGCACGGGCATCCTCGACAATGTCGACGGCCGCGGCTACTAGTTCGTCCTCATCGTCAGACGAGTCACCCAGAATAAGCTTACGCTTACCCCTCCCTTGTTGTTGTTTTTGGGTTTTGATTTTTTTCCTGGTGATAGCTATCTCCTTAGCCAACTTCTTGATGATGCTTCGGGATAAAGCATATTCCAGGTCGTCGGCTTCGATTTCACCTGTCGGTTCTTGAGTGGGGTCGATGATTGCTGGAGTCGGAGGAGTTTTCTGTTGCTGTGGTTCTACTGTTAGTTGTTGTGGTTCTGTCGGCCGGGGGTCGACTACTTTTACAGTCAGGGGTTTAACAGTGATGTGTACTCGACTAGTGGGCATGGTCGGGGTGTCCTCCGACACAAATGTGCTGATGTATAAATTGAGTTCGTAGTCCTCTTCTTTTTCCTGGTCGGTGAGGGGCTCTACGATGGAGAATTCGACCGGTTTGGTAGCCTCTGGAATGGGTATCTTTGTCTACGCTTGTCTGGTTAACTCTCGAAAAATCTGCTTGACCGTTGGATAGTAGTCGAGGTCTTGTGCTTTGGGGTCTTGACCTCGCATGTACCATACGGAGGTATGGTCAAGTTCCAACTGGATGTGAGACTCAGCAGGGAGGTTTCGTCGGATGTTCTAGGGCACCCTCCACCTCATCGTGCGAACCTTGAGCTGCTGGAACCAGTTCTCCAGGAAGACTTTTCCCTGTGCTAGTTCATGTAGGGTGCATTTTTGTGAAAAGGGCTTAAATCGGTGCATTTGGAAGCTGGTCGACTCCCGGAAGACTAGACTGCCTTCGGGACAAATGTGATACATAACAATCCAGATAATGAGAGAGGGGAACTTGATCATACCTCCCGTCTCCTGGCAGCGTTCACAGATGGTTTTGATCATGTCCGCAACATAATCTCCCCATCGGTAGATCCGACCGTCGGTCGCGATTGTGTCGACCGCTTCCAACATTTCCAGTTTAAGGTCGCTGCCCCGACCTGCCAAAGTAAGGGTGATTGCTATGATTTTAGCCACGATTTGTGGCGTCCTTGTCGCAATTTGGCCGATCATCAGCCCTTTGGAATTTTTGCCCGACGGTGAGCCCGTAAGTTCTTGGACTAACCCGTCTTTGATGCCAATAGGTACAGGGCTGCCTTGGTTGGACAGACCCGTAAGTGTGGAGATAACATCCCCGGTGATATCAATCGACTGGTCGAAGTAAAACCGGCCATTATGGTAGCGATTGATAATGAATTTAACAGCGGCTTCCTTCATCCCACCGAAGCTTGCCATCAGTGGTGCGTTAGGATAGTTGAAAATGCCGCTCTTCTGAATTTTCTCAGCAGCCTGGGTCATTCGGTTGTCGACAAAGGCCCACTCTTGGATCTCTTGCCAGAGTTTCTGAAATGGTCCCTCCTGGACCTTTGCGTTTTTGATGTTCTTGAGACGATTGAGCAAGGGGGTGTCCTCGGCTTGTAACTCCTTTGCCTTGGCCGCAGCTTTGGTTAGCTTGGGTGCCATTGTGTTGGACTGGTCGGAGTTTTGATAGGGTTCGGGTGCTTTGGTCGACTGAGATTGCGGATGCGCTGAGGGTAAGTGGTGTGGTGAATGAACCTTCGACTGTCCATTATTTATAGGCGTGGTTGGAGTTGAGTGTCGAAATGGGTGTATTAATGGCGGACTTGACAGTCCAACTGCAATACTCGAGTGCGAATTAATGGATGATCTGTTTCGGTGCTCGAGGTCATTAATGCATGATGGGACTTTCGAAGTCGATGATCGGTGTCGTGGGTGAAAATGGTTGGCCTGACTGGTCGATGAAGATGGTCGATGGTAGTGATGTCGGTGGTCAAATTAGTGAGTTGCTGTCATGGCTTGTTGTCGGATGTATTATTTTGTTTGTGGAATTTTTGTGTCTTTTTATAGGTTTTGGTTGACGGTTAAGGTCGGTTTTTTTTTTTTTTTTTTATAACGTTTGAGTCGGGCTCCATTAACGAGCTTCCGGAATACTAGGCCCTGTAACGTTTTCAGTCGGACTGAACCATTGGGATGTATTTCTTCGACAACGTAAGGTCCCATCCATTCTGTGTGTAATTTCTTGGGTTTTCCCTTGACTCAACTGTTATAAAGTAAAGCAAGGTTGCCGACCGAGAGGTTTTTGTTTTTGATGTTACGGTCGTGCCAGGATTTTTGTTGTTGTTTGTGAATTTCCTGATGCTGAATAGCCATGATTCTATGCTCTTATAGCTTACTGAGTTGAAATAGTCGGTCCTTTCGTTCCTATTCGACATCAACATGTAGTATCTGTGCAATAATAGGTGCCTGCTGTCGGAAATGTAGGGGGATGACTGCTTCCTGCCCGTAGACTAGTCGAAAGGGTGTTTGATCGGTCGACCGCTTATATGCTGTCCTATATGCCCAGAGAACCACAGGGATTTTCTCATCCCAATCGTCTTTGTCGATGTTGCATATTTTGGTTAACCCTTTGGTTAGTGTTTTGTTAAAAGCTTCAATCGCGCCGTTCGACTGAGGATGATATGCAGTGCTTCATCGGTGGTCGATGTGAAACTGGTCGGTCAAATTTTTGATGGTTTTGTTGATAAAGTGTGATCCCTAGTCACTAATCAATGTGAGGGGGCATCCAAATCTAGTGATAATGTTTTCGTAGATAAACTTAGCAGCTACCTCACTTGAACATGTATCGACGGGTTCAGCTTCTGCCCATTTAGTGACATATTCCACTGCTGTGATAATATATATGGCACCTGATCGTTTGGCTGGGATAGGAAAAGGTCCTATGAAGTCTATAGCCCATAGTTCAAATGTGAGACTAGGGTTTACAGATATCAAGGGCGTTTCTGTGCTCGGCAGAGGTCGAACAAGTCGTTGACATCTATCACATCGACTAACAAAGTTTTTGCAATCCTTGTGGATTGTTGACCACCATAAGCCTGATTGTTGGATTTTTCTTGCAGTTGTATCCGCTTGAAAATGTCCTCCGGCAGGTCCATAGTGTGCTTCATGCATGATTTGTTCTCTCTCATGGTCGAGTACACACCGTCTTAGAATGTCGTCTAACCCCATTTTGTACAAAAATCCATTGATGAGGCTGTAAGGTGTAGCCTTCATAGCTAAGATTTGTTTCTTCTTGGTGTTCAGACCTTCAGGTGCCTGACTTGTCTCTAAGAACTGAGCGATTTCTTCTAGTTCTTCGGGTACTGCTTCTATGCGAAATAGATGTGCGTTCGGCAAATCGTCGTCGATTCCGGTCGGTTCCTCCCCTGTGTCGATACGTGATAGGTGGTCGGGGCCGACATTTAGCTTGCCTGGTCGGACCACTACTTCAAACTCAAATTCTTGAAAAAGAAGTAACCATCGACAGATTCTTCCATGATGAAGGGGTTTATTAACAAGGTACTTCAAAGCTTGATGATCGGTATAAAATATAAAAGGGTTGGCCAATAGGTAATGTCGATACTTCTGGAGAGCAAAGACCATACCTAGGGCTTCTCGTTCAGTGGTCGAGTAGTTCCTTTCAGCTTTATTTAGTTTTCGACTGCTGTATACGATAGGGTAGTCGATCCCATCATCCCCTGGTTGAGTAAGGATGGCTCCGACTGCAATGCCTGATGCATCAATATGCACATGAAATTTAGTCGACCAGTTTGGAAATTTAAGTATGGGCGCTTCGACCAGTTTTCTTTTCAATTTTTCGAAGGATATTTGGCATTCCTCTGTCCATATAAACTCCTGATCGTCTTTTAGCAGTTCCTCCAGAGGGTAAGTCATATCTGAATAATGTCTGATGAATTTCCTATAGTATCCTGTATGGCCCAATAACACCCAGACCTATTTAGGGTTTATTGGGGGTTTTAGGTCGAGGATGATTTTTATTTTGGCAAAGTCGACTTTTATACCGTCTTTGCAGACAATATGTCCCAAGAGTATGCCTATGGGAGTCATAAAAGTACATTTCTTAATATTTAAGGAGAGTTGTATCTGTTGACATCTCTCCAGCATAAGTCAGAGCCATGTGCAGTGGTCCTTTAGGGTGGAATATATGGTCCAGTCATCGAAGTACACTGCCATGGTCTTATAGATATACTCTTGGAATGTTTAGACGACAATTCGTGAGAATACTGCAGGTGCATTCTTCAACCCAAAGGGAATAACTCTGTATGCAAAGGACCCAAATTCACATACAAATGTTGTTTTCTTTTGATCCTCTTTGGCTATGGGTACTTGATTATATCCAGAAAATCCATCTGTAAATGAATAACATTCATGGCCTGCAACTTCATTCAGAATTTCATCAGCATAAGGGGTGGGGAATGGATCTGTGAGTGTGACTTTGTTGACCTCCCTAAATTCGACACAAATTCGTAATCTGGTCGGGTCATGTTTCTTTGGCTGTACGACCATGGAACTTGCCCATTCCGACTGGTTGATGGGGTAAATAATTCCTGCTGCTAACATGTTGTATATTTCCTTCTTAACTATCTCCTTATATTTATGGGCTAGTTTGTAACGTCGTTTCTTGATAGGTCGGACATCAGGTTTAGTATCTATTTTCATTTCTCCCATTTCTTGTACTAACCCTTTTAAGTCTTTGTAATCCCTTGCAAAGACATCTTGGAATTCTTTCAGTAAGTTGATGATTTCGGTGGTTTGGTGTTCGTTCCAGTAGTCTCCAATCTTAGCTATTTTTGGACGGTCATCGTTTGAAATGTCGACCTCCTTAGTTTTCACTTTGGCATCCAGCCACTCTGGTGCTTTAGCTTCATTGATCGGTCAACTTCCTTCTTGAAACTGTGAAAATGTAGCCGAAAAGTCGGCTGTAGTCATTCTGTCTAGGTCTGGTTTGTTGGTGGTCTCGACTTTCAGGATTGAGTATATCGGTTTGGTTGTTTCAATGTGGTCGGTATTCCACCTAAAGCTCTTACCTTCTGTGTGTTCGTTTTCCAAATGTAATCGTGTCGACTGTGATTTTGATTCAGCTTGTATCTTGTTACAGTCTTTGATTTGTCGATGGTCTTGGATGAATTGTTTATCTGTCGGTTGAAGAAACTTTTTGATTTGGTGTGCTGTCTCAGCCAACTTTTCATTTTGAGGTATGAACTGGAAGTCCTTAATAAAATTTGCTTTAAGTTCAGGCCAAAATAAGGTTTCTCCTCTAGCCTCCTCCATTTTATACCATTTAGTAGGTAAGTTGGCTAGGGTTGAAGGGAACAGATGTGGCCAGGCTCGCTCATCTTTGTGTCCAAGCCATCGCCATTCCTTTTCACAAAGCTTGATGTGTTCTTCTGGGTCTTGGCCTTGGACAAAGATAGGGATTTGAGCTTCCTGAGTTAGCTTTTTCCCACCAAATCGTTCAACAAAGAAAGTTGAAGCAGTTGTCCAGGTCTGCAATTTTGTCTGATGGGTGTTCCACCATCTAGCTGCTTGACCTGTAAATGTTTCCACTAAGCTTTGAAGTCTGCCATGTTCTCCAATATTTTTAGATACTTGTTCAAGGTGCATTATTGGGGATTCTCTTTCCTTATACCTGGGCAGTTGGGTATTATGTAAGTTGGTCGGTTGTAATGTAGGTCGTTCCCGGATTTTGTTTTCAAAGACTTTGGGGATAATCGATACAGTGAAGCACTGTCGGGTGGGGTTTTTCTGTACCTTTTGTACAGTCCAACACCCTCTTGCTTGTGTTTCATAATTTTCCATCTCCCAGTCATATAATTCAGCATCTGAATTGTAACCAACTGAGTCTGGGTTACCTAAGTGAAGCTCCCCATAAATGTTTGGCTCGGTATAGTTCGTATTATTATGAATCTGGTAAAGCTGACGGACATCGATTTCCTAATCAATCGGTTCAGTCCAAGGTGCTCCTTGAGAAGGATTAATAGGTACGATGACTTTCTGACCATTTCCTTTTAACTTAATTCGTTCTTTGTCTAGGGATATGGAGGCTTTCATCTTTCATCCCCAAGGTCGACCAACTAGTGTTGGGAAGGAGCTAGATCCTTCTTTTGGGTCGATGATTTCAAAATCAACCTTAGTCGAGATTCCTTTGATGGTCATGTCGACATCTTTCCAAACCCCAATGGGTTCAATGAGGCCTTGGTCGGCGAGTTTTAGGTAAATTCCTGACTCATAGAGTCGAGGTCGGCCCATCTTTTCCCATGTATCCCTGGTCATGATATTTACTTGAGACCCGAAATCGAGCACCACTTGTCGGACGTGATAACCTTCGATTTCCAGGTCGACAAGTGGGTCGACATCGTTTTTGTCTTTTTGATTGAGGCTACAAATGTTCTTAGTTTGTTTTCCACAGTTAGTGCTTTTTATTTCGTGTAATAAATCAATAAACTGGGCTACGGATTTGTTGGTTTGGATGAGATGAGTTAATTGCTGGGTCGTGCGAAGTCGACTGGTAATACTGTCTTCTTGCTGTGCAATGTCTTGAAATATGTGTGTGGCTTCTTGATAAGTTTGTTTTTCCTTCAGAGGATCCGGATAACCATTTGTGGTTTTAATTTTACTAATTTGTGGGTTATCAGGTCCTGTTTTTGTGCCTTGGCGAGTGACAATATGCAGATTTTTAGTGGTTAATATATCATGCTTTTGTACACAAGACAAGACATTAACATTCTTCTTATTATTGATTTTTTCTAACATGGTAGGACAATCCTCCAGAGAGTGATCGCCTACCCCACAATGCATACAGAATTTAAGGTTAGTTCTGTCCTTGTAAGGACAGTCTGCACATCTGTGTCCTTCTTTATAGCAGATGAAGCAATGGCTAGATCGACGTGGTCGTATGTCGCGATTCCCGATGAATCGACCTCTTCCTCCAAACCCTTGTCGTCGATTGTCGTACCGGCACTCATATCGTCGGCCTTCGTAGCGTTGCCCGTTCTGGTCATTGGTATTATTTTGCTCATTGCTCTGCGCCACTGCATTCGTCTGGTAGACCGCCTGATAGTTCTGTTTGTTTTTCAGGTTTAGTTGACAGTCGGCCGTATTGTGACTTTTTGTCTCGCAGATGGCACACCAGGAAGCTTTTGCATTCTTCATGTTAAATGCACATTCCTTCGTAGAATGATCTCCGGTCTCCTGGCAAATATCGCAAAAGACTTTAGTTTGCACAAATCGGACGTCTTGTCGGCTGTATTCATGTCGACAATTATCTTTCGTGTGTCCAGCTGACAAACATTTTTTACACCAGATGTCTTGATTTTTGAGGGACAGTTCTTTCAAGGACTTCTGGACACTTTCTAGCTGTTATTCGATCCTGTGGTCCGTTGGATAGGCAGGTATATCTTCGTCCATTTCCACCTGCAGAGCTTTGGTCAGCACATCTTCATATGTCTTGAAAGTTTCCAGACTGATGTGTCTGCGGATTTTTTGTGATAAGCCTGGAAGAAACTATTGAATTAGCAATTGTTCATCAATAACATAATCTAATTGACTCAATAGGTCCTTCCAGCATTTGTCGTAATCGCGGACAGTCTCCCCTGGCTTTTGCTGCATTGTCTTGAGCTTTTTGGCGGCCAGGTGCTTAGTGTCCGGGGTCTTGAAAAAGGATAAGAACTGTGCTTTAATCTCAGCTTTCGTTGCTCTAGGTTGCCTTTCTGAAAAGGTCATGTACCAGGTCAGGGCCCTTTTTCGTAAGGCTCCTGCGAATTGAGCCATCTGTCGGTCTTCATCCTTCACCTAGTTTGCATCCCAGATGGACTCACAGACGAACCAATTTCATCTGGGGTCTTCATCCCCCTCGTAGAGAGGAATGTGAGCTGTTTCGTGACCCATGTTTGAGTCACTTTCACTGCTCTCAGAAGTTGGTGGGGTCGGAGGCGTGGGTGGAGGTGAAAGTGGTGGGATTATTGATGAAGTCGTTCCTGTGGAATTTTGGTAGACGGAACTGGTACCTCCGTCGGTGGTCGATTCGTCGTCGACGAACAGTGGGTTGTTGTGGATTTCTACCATTGATGGTCCACTGAAATCTTGTGTTCATAGGTCTGCGTGTTCTAGTCCTTCAAAAGCTGTACTTGGTGGGGGGGGTGCTCCCTCATGTGTCGGTAAGAGCAAGTGGATACTTCGAAAGGATGGTGCCGTTTGAAAGGTCACCCAGTTCCCTTCGACCGGTCGGCGTATGACAAGATGTCGTCCTGGGTATGGTTCGTCACCTAGTCGGCTCCAGATAGTAATGTCACCAGCTCGTAGTCGGAGGTCTTCTTCAACAATATTCTGTATTCTAGTATACGGATTGGTCGGGAAAAGGGTTATTCCGTCGTCGGGAGCTCTTAATTGGAGACCTTCTGGCTGCTCTATCCACACTTATTCCTCCGTAGGGGACACCTTTTGTTCGATGCCCTCTTCTTGTCGGTCATGACCCGACGCTGGAGGATTCTCTTCACGGTCGGTCTCCCTAGGGTTTTGTTCTCTGCTCAGCCCTTCGACTCTTTCGCGTCTGGCTTCCCTTCTCTGCTGTCTTTCGTCCCTTTCTCGTGTCTGAATGTCCGACATACTTTCGTACTGTACTATTGTCTTCAAGTCCTCTACGGTCAAATTTTCATCACTGGTGACAGCTATCCTCTTTAGGTCGACTAGGATCCACTATACTCTACCTCCGACACATGACCAACTACCCCCCCATAGCCTACCCGACACTTTTTAGAAATCCCGGATAGTTCGAATCACTTGCTCAGGAAGTATTCCCACTCCCTTTTTGCAATAAATTTCTCCCACTTCTGCTGCTTTTCTATCCAGTTGGTGTTTGGTGGCTGTTCGCACAGGGGTGGTTGAGGTTCGACGATGTGGCCTGCTCCGTTCTCTATCAAGAATTTGAACAGCAAGGTCGGCAGGGAGCACAAGAATTGTTCGGTGAAATCTGTGTAGAATTTTGCTTTGACAGTTTCCACTGATGTCCTATCTTCGACCGCTTGCTCCTCACAGAAGTCGTCGGCAATTTTCTCAAACCACTCCGATAGATTTGTACGTCCCCCTCAGAATAGTTTATCTAGCAATTGCTGTTCTTTATTCGCGTCCGGTCTTCTCATCCAGAAGCTGCTTCAACAGTTGTGGTACAGACTCGACAAATTTTTCATGTGTCTCTATGAAAAATCTGGCTCTAGCTTCAGCGACTGTTAATCTGTTTCGTCGGGCGTAATTTTGCAAGTAGTTCGCAACTTTACGGTTCCACCAGTCCTTGGTCTCCTGCTCTGTTATCATATGTGAGCCTATATTTTAGACATGTACTACCGGCAACGGAACCAATGTTGTAATCTCACAGATCACATAAGGTTACCAATAATACATACTAAAACATAACCATAAATAAGAGACAAGAGACAAGAACAGATAGGAAAACAAATTATATTAATGTAATGAGTTCATACAAGGCACATAACTGAACTGAGTTCTTGCTTGGCTCAACAGCCTAATATATACAGGTTACAAAATAGTTACAGATAACTACCTGCCGGTTCGGTGAACCGACACGACTGTTAGTTAAGTCGACTAATCTTTTAGTTTAGTCGGCCGACCGACTTAGTCGGATGATCGACTAGTCGGCCCATCGACTTAGTCGGCTGACTAAGTCGGTCTTCGTTCAAGTTGATTTATGTCGACTTGCTCCTTCTACAGAGGGTAAGGAGCAGAGGAGGTCATCAAGAGTAGTGAGGGTTGGTATCAAACAATGAGAGGATCATAGGAGGCCACCAATAACAACCGAGAGTAAAGAGGGGGAGGAGCATAGGAGATTGTCAAGATCAAAGAGGGTGAGGAGAAGAGAGCTTAAGGAGAAGAGGTGGTCAAATATATCAACCGAGAGCATAGAGGATGAGGAATTTCTAAGAGCACAGAGCGTGAGGAGCAGAGGATGTCGACGGGCATAGAGGAGACTACATTGATGGGAACACCTAATAGACTGACTAATAGAGACAAGAAAGGGGCCAATGTCTTCGGTAAGGCCTACCCTACCCTCTTAGTTACAAATTTCATTTTTTGTTAGAAATTAACCCAACATTGTAGGTGAGAATTAACTAAATGATTGTAAGCACCGGTTTTCCTCTAGTTTCCAAAATGTTGCCAAGAGAAACCCCGTGACCCACTGGGGACGAATATTTGAATATGTTCCCTCTAACAAGAACCCACGACTCATTAGGGACTTACGATTAACATGAATAGTTTGTGGTCTTATTTTGTTGATAATTATAGAGTACGCAAACAAAATCTTCCATCTTTGAAATGATAGAATAAACATTTTATTGGAATCAGAATGAGAAAATAGGGAAAATGAATAAGAAAATGGATTCTTATATGAGTGAAAGTATAACAATGAGATAATATTTGTGTGTTATGTTGGGCAATGAAATTGTCATTATCTTACATTCTCTTTTTCCTATTTCTAATCCCTTGTTGCATTACCCATAACCTTTCATTAGCCCATCTTAATGCTTATATGTGAGATTTAGGTCACATTTCTTTAGACGTGAATTACGATTAAAAATTGTAAAAATAATATATTTTGGATTTATCTTTCAAACATGGATGAAGTTTGATGACTTTTGCAAAAATAGTTCCAAGCCACTTGTTGTTACTCCACATTTGTTGTTGCTACTTCTATAATAGAATACCCACGAAGTGAGTACTTGAGATTTTTCATATGAGGCATTACTAAGTCAATATAAGCTTATCCTCAAAATATCTCAAAAACCCAGATTGCACTTTGTGAAAAAATGGCATTTTACTATTTGTTGTTACTTGTGTTGACGTTACTTCCGTAAGTAACAATAATCCATGAACAGATTTGAAAATCCATGAAAATCCATTATTCAATTATGGAAGATTTAAATTGGATTGAGATCTTGGATGAGGAGAGAATCTTGGAACAAGAAATGGAGATTAGTTTGATTAGTTTTGAATAATTGGCAAAGATCTTGGGATTAAATTTGAATTGATTTTGAGATGTAAATTATTAGGAATTTGTTGAGTATATTTCGGATATTCATGAGGATATTTTAGATCTTTATTATTTGTTATGAAAAACTCATGTATAAATAAGAACTCCTTCTCCATTCCAATGGGAGGACTCTTAGAGCAACAAATCCAAGTTATGATGGAATAGAAATATATTTCTTTTGATCTCTTTTGTTTATGTAGATTGTAGTTCTTTAACTTCTCTATTTTGTAATTAGACTAATTTCTTTTTTTTGCTTAGCACAGGATGTATTTTATTTTGATCCAATTATTTTCATAGATGAATTTTTAATTCAAGTTCTTTATTTATGCAAGTGTGTTAGATTCATTTCTTATCATATCTGAAGTCTGTTTCAACAATACAATTTCAATTTGTAGATTATTGATTTAGAAGTTTATTTTACAATCCATGAATTCAATGAATGTGCTTAATGCAATAATCCTATTTACTACCTTGGGTTATGAACGATAACTGGTATCTGGAAGGGACATCCTGTAGATTTTATGCAATTACCTTTTTGTAAGCAATGGTGTGAACTTAGTTTTAGGTTTTACTTTACCATACAGTGTGAATTATTTTAATATTTAATTACTCGTACAGTGTAGTTTATCCTTAGCATTTTCTTTCTAGCAAAGTGCGAATTAGTTTTATCCTTTACTTTCAAGCAAAGTGTGAATTTAGTTTTAGCATTTACTTTCCATTGCGGTGTGAGTTTACTTTCTTGTTGTGTGGTTTACTTTCCTTGCAATTTAGTTTTAATAGTTGTTTAGTTGCATAAATCCTTGCCAAGATTGTGACATTGTTCATGACAATGTCTATAATTAAGATTCTTGAACTAAAAAATTCACATATCTAAACTAGTGCAAACAGAGGAAATTGTAGCGTACATATATATTTTCAATAGAGGAAATTAATGTTTGGAATTGATTGTTTTCGTAAGCAATTGATTTTCCCAACATGTTCGAAGTTTTCATATTGTTTGGTGTTGAAGTTAAAGACTCATGCATTGTTCTTATTGCAGAGATAATTTGATAACATGTATACTACATAATTGCAAAATGGTCATAGACAACTTTGGGTGCTTGGAGTAGTAAGTTTTTCGAAGGGAAATTTGCAAGAGAGATATCTTGCCTCTCTGTTTTGGATCTGTTTATTCATTTCCAAGCCCTAGTTGTTTCAGGAAGCAAGCTTCTTCATCAAACCTCTCTTTCTACATGGATTTATTCATAATTCTACAACGGACGACGTATATATGAACTATGATTTTGCACACTTGTAATGAATATTTTCACGAAATTAAAAGGTTTGATTTCCAAAAGGACAATTGCAATAGATATATCTTGTCACTCCAATTTGGATTTATTAGGCCATTTCTAAGGCCTACTTTGTGAAGCAATTATCTTATTAACAAGAATTTATTTATACATAAATTCCATAATATTATAATGCTACAATAAAATTACCTATATGCCAACGATACTTTTCCATAAAGAGAACGTGGGGTTACTCTTTTTTCTATGTTTTTGTTATTTTAAAGAATGGTGACATATTCTTATTGTTTGACATGTTTGTAACTGACACAAATTAAATTCCTCTTTGTTGATTATACCCATAATGCGTAGCCTCTTACCAATAATCATTAAATAGTAGATGGATCCCACATAAAAAACTAAGTCATTACCCAAAATATGTGCATAATATTGTAGGGATCCTACAAGCCTCCTTGATTGCAATTATATTTGGACTATAATTCTATGAATATCCCACTAATATAAATATGTATGTCTATTAAATATTTCCCTTCTCTCTCACTATGAGCCTAATGTTTCCTTGACGGGATTTGATATCAAGTTAAATTGTGGTGATGCAAGGAATCATGTTTGGCCCTATATTCTTATAGTCTTCATTTATAGGATGACACCATAAACCTAGTGGATGACACTGTAAACGTAGGTACAATGCACTAATAGGATGATACCATAAACCTAGTGGTGTCACATACTGTGGTTTTTGTGCATAATCTGGTTTATCTAATCAAGTGCATACTCTAGTTCTTTGCATTATAGATTGAAAATTCCTTTTTGTGTATCGAACGGGATATACATATATTTCCTACTAACACATTAAATGTTAAGAAAAAAATGTGCAGAGCCATAATGAAACAAGTTCCACCAGAGTCCTACGTTGCAGATTATCCACCTTATGACCTTTATGTTGATTCATCACAACTTCTGGTTGTTCTCATCAACCATGGTGAATGGCATCAAATTGTCGTATGATTGAAAACATGATTCTAAATGAACGATGCACGAGCACATTTATAATTCCTAGATATGTCCATCCCACAAATAAAATTTGTATAAGCCTCCTCAGCACCTACTTTCCTTTGAACTAGCACTGGCATACCAATATTAGAAAATAATTGATCGTGGCCAAGAGAAATATGGAAGACCCATGGCATCATTTTGTCCTGCCCACTAGTCAACCACAATTATAAGTGGCGTAGCCATCCACTATTGTAAAGGATTTTGACGATGCACTCATAAATCATGTGCCAGAGGATGAAGAATGAGATAGGCCATGGGGATGCCTCTATGGGGAAGATGATTTTTTATTCTTTAATGATGATGAATATGAGTGTTAAATATAAATTCAAAGGCAAATTTAAATTACACATTATACTGATAGTTAATAACAGAACGACACTGACGATGGCAATATTTTCCATGCAGCACTGACCAGCTTCTGCTGCATGAAGTACAACACAATCCAACACCCTCCAACACCCTCCAACACAGATTTTTGTGGCACTCATATTTCACCTGAAGGCGAGGAAAAATTATGGGGGAGCCTAAGGGAGGGATACAAACCCCCCCCATGCTGATACAATGGAAAACAACCCAGATGCAAACCCATAGCATGCATCGAGCTTAAAAATGACCAAAATTTTGAGAGGAGAAGACAAGCAAATGCTTGGACACCCTGCTTCAAGAACTACAGGTAAATTCATTCTGAAATCAAAAGAAATCCCTACCTTACAAATTCATGCAAAAGGTCTTAGGGAACATATACAACACATGAAGGACCACACTCTTATTGGAAAATTTGTGGGGATCTGGCCCTTAAAAGAAGCCCTACTGTGGTGGATAAATGTAACTTGGAAACCCCATGGACATTACCACCTCCATCAGGGGCTAAGGGATTCATTGCGGTTGTATTCCTTAATATTGAGGATAGAAACAAAATATTTGAAGGAGGGCCATATTTCTTCAACTTTGTCAGACTCTTTCTGAAACCCTTGAAAGAAAGGTCCAGTCCAGAGAAATAAGATATTACCTTTGTCCTGAATTGGATTAGGATTTACTCCCTCCCTTCGGAGTCCTAGAATCAGAACATTATGGAAGCCCTAGGGAACACAATAGGGGAATTTGTTAAAATACTAGAGTAAACAAAAAGAATGAGATACACCTCGTATGCTCACATCTATGTATACATGGACATAACAAAAGATTTACCTGAAGGCATCAATCTTATCTTGGATGATGAAGAATGGTTTCAACTCATAGACTACAAAAAAATACCTTTCAGGTGCAGGCGATGTCACGAGCATGGACACCTATTTAGAGAATGTCCAAAAAACACTCCAACAATCCCACATAAAAGCAAGGAATTCAAAGATGCAGATGGTTTCACCAAAGTATCTGAGAAAAAACGAACGACAAAAAAAAAACCAAGGCCTGAAGGTAAATAAAAAACCCCTATCCTCTAACACTTTCGAAGCTCTTCAATCAAAGAATGCGTAGGACAATCCTAATACTAGCAACAAAGAAGCAGATCCGGGGAAAAAAGAGCAGTCCTATGTAAACCCTTTGAACAAAGAATGGATGTGGAAATGTTGGAGGATGACACCTATGACATGGACATAGGATACATAGATCTAGATGGGCTAGAAAAAGCAGTACAATATCTGGAAAAAGGGGTTATCCCCTCTCAGAAAGTGGTTATGGTCAAGGAATCCAGTATCAAAACCAGAAAAGAAAAAATCCTCGGAGTGGGTACTGAAAACCCGACACCAAAATACATGAAGTAATAAAAAAATATGGCAATGAAAGATGTTAAAGAAGAAGTAATCAGCAGCGCATCAAGGGCATAGGGAAAACATTGGTAGCTTTAGGACAATTTCCCACTATATAGGCAGCATTTTCCATACCATGCAAACCCTCCCAATGAATCTCATCCCTTGTATTATCAGAGGCTGTAGTGCAACTGAAAAAGAACAATTGCTAAAAATGCAAATCGTCATCGAAAAACCTACTGTCATGTTTATACAGGAAACTAAGTGCTTAGAAGAAAAAATTAAAGCTTTGGTGGTGAAAATATGGAAAGGCAGTGAGTCAATATCTATCAATGCCACAGGAACAACCAGAGGAATAGGAATTATTTGGAACCATCTAGAGATCTGCCTCTCTAATTTCCTAGAAACTAGATTCACCATAAAGACTGGTTTTCACATCATTCGAACCAACCTCAAGGGCATTCTCACCAATGTCTATGGGCCCTTCTCGCTTGCACCTAAACATGCTTTTCTAAACTCTCTTAATATTCTGAATCAATGGGTTGGACAAAAAAATTGGATCCTAGGGGGAGATTTCAATCTCAACTAAAACCTTAGGGAAAAAAAAGGAGAAGTGTGCACCCTAAGTTCATCAAACAAATCCTTCGATAATTTTATCAAAGAATTAGCACCAGTGGACATCAACACAGACAACAACTTATACACTTGGAACAACAAATGATCTGGAGATAGACATGTTGCTTGTAGAATGGACCTCTTTCTAATCTCGGAATCCATACTCATAGGGGGTGCATATCCCTCTGCCCTTATCCTCCCCATGACAATCTCTGACCACTAGCCCATCAGTCTCAATTGGAATATAATAGGGGAACACTTGAGAAGACCCTTTAGATTCGAAATTTTTTTGGCTCTCACACCCTGATTTTGTTGGTTTATTGGTCAATACTGAGAGTGGGGGTGAATCCGTATTGTTAACTTTTTACTATTTTAGCCACTTTTAAATCTATCATTCGAAACACATAACAACAAGAATACACAGAACACAATTTTAACGTGGAAGCCCAATAAGGTAAACCACCAATACGTCCTATTACTGCAAAATTGTTATTTACAAATAGCTTTTCCTACTGCTACAGACAAGGATGGTATTACACCATGTTTACCGATACCAATTGGAAGGAGGTTACAACCCCCTAGTTTATTAGCTTCGACTGAAAGGATGCTATGCCACCCTATTTACCAATTCCAATTGGAAGGAGGCTATGACCCCATGGTTTATTAGCTGCTACTGAAAGGATGCTACAACACCCTGTTTTGTCAGCTACGACCGACAGGATGCTCCTACACCCTATTTTCCAGCTTCTGCTGGGAGGAGGCAACAACCCCCTGCAGGCTTGTTTCCTGCCCTAGCTCCACCTTGCCACCCTAATACATTTTCTGTAATATGTTAGATTTCTTTCTCCCTCCATACTCTGTCACACCCACCGGTCTCGGTCTTATTCTATGGCTACATAAATCTCGATTAAACAGACACTTCTGTCACTCATACTTATGCGTATAAGTATCTTTATGTTTCCTACAGATGTGTCTATTTCTTCAGGAAACATGCCCTTTCACAATCATGCCCTTTCAAATATGATTGTGACACCTTTTCAACAATCTCTGACTAGCGATTTTTAATTAAATAATTAATTAAAAAATTCTTGATCACTTCTGATGTGTGAGCTCCCTTCTTCTCTGATTGTAGGATTCATCAAACCAATTCCTGTGGAATTCCTCTCCTCCATCAATGGGAATACTCTATCTTCCAACCTTCGGCCTTCTCTTTTTCTCACGCCTATGAGATTCTTTTCTTGCTCTGCGAGCTATCTTCATCGTAGGCTCATCTGTACACATTTCTCTCACATAGCACGGTCTTCACCTTCCATCTATGAGTTTCATGTTGGACATTCTTCTTTACCATTTATGGACGCACCTCATAATTCATTTCTGTAGCTCGGCTTAACATTTTCTGATGCTTCTGCAATCTCATTCTCCAAAATCAATCCAGGTCATTTGATATAATTTTGAATCTTTCTAGTCCGTCGATCTAGCACATATATTTCCTCCTCGAAATCATATTTTAGTACCATGATTTTCTCATCAACGATTCCCCACCATTGATCTTTGTCGGGGATTTTCCTGACCGTCGATCTCCAGATTACAGGATGTGGGATGTCGACTGTCCATTTTATCCTTTCTGCAAACATCTCTCCACAATATCCTTTCCGTAAGATTCTTTCCGCAAGCTTGTTCCACACCATCGATCTGTTTTAGCGAAGCTAACTTCAGTCGTTTGATCTCTCCAGATTTCGGGATGTGGGATGTCAACTGTTTGATTTTTCCTTTCTGCAAACTTCTTTCCGCACAATCCTTTCCACATGCTTCTTTCCGCACCTTCGATCTATTTTAGCGGAACTAACTTCAGTCATCCGATCTTTCCAGATTGCGGGATGTAGGATGCGGAATCACACTTTCCTATTTTGGACTTCCTCAATTTCCTTTCCACAACTTTTCTTCCGCACTGTCAATCTTTTGCGGAGTGTTTCCTTACCGTTGATCTTGCGGATTGCAGGATGCGGGAAGCAGAATGACACTTCCCTAGTTTGGACTTCTACGATTTCCTTCCACAACTTTGTTTCTGCATTTTCTTGGATCGTTGATTTCCTTGCAGATTTACCCCTGACCATCCATCTTGATCTTTTGCGGAAATTTGGATTTTTCACCTATCTTTTGTAGAACTAATCCTTAACCGTTGGATCTCGTGTAGGATGCTTCCTGACCATTGATTTTAGATCGAATGCGAATCTCACCATGACTTTGAGGATCTGCACAATTTCTTTACGGAAATCCTCTGCAATTGTTTCTAACAGTTTTGAAGACTGATATACATAGAGAATTTCATCATGCTGCGTTAACTCTGGCATGGTATCTTTTGCTTATCCTTTGTACTTCATAAGCAACTTTGTTATCACTACCTTACTCTTTCATCATCATTAGGACACCATCATATTCCATGTCATCATATGTGTCATGCCACATCCTCAACTATGCTATCATATACCTTGTCATCATATATGTCATGCCACATCCTCAACTATGCCATTTTCCTAAACTATGCCATATTCCTCATGTCTTTCACTGAGTTTGTCCTACCATCAAATTCACTGGTTATTCCTTTGTCATTCGTGACCACCTTTGACATCAATTACAACTATATACTCAACAATCTCCCCCTTTGGCATTGAAGGAAACCTTTAAATATTCTCCCCCTTTGACAACAATGACAAATGATAACCTGTTATGCCAATGACGTACCTATTTTGATATAGGATTTCCTATCTTTCTACTTTCTGACAACTCCCCCTATCATCATATCTCCCCTTTGTTAAATGAATTGTGTTATTTAATCAATGTATTATCATTTATCTTAACACTTCCTTTCTTGCAACAGGTTCTTTGATGATAGCTTAACTGATAGATCCATGGACTCCCCCTGACACTGTACTTCCTCTCCTTTGTCAACATTTTGCGACAGAGTTTACACTCAACATTTTTTTCACACTCTTCCATTTTCTGTCTAGGATACATGTTTTTTTTTAAATTATGTTCTTGCTGCCATATCTAATAGTCTATTCTACCTGTAAGTTAACTGGCTTCCGCTTTTACTAGAATTCCATAAACCTATGCATTTAGATATTCATATAGAAACCTAGCATATACTGTTGGATTCTTTTGGATTTTAGATCTATATTATCAACTGTCCAAAGACCCATAAATTCAGATCCTCAACACAGAGATTACTTCAGTTTATTACATAGTTTCTCTGGTCTCACTATCTCAGACACAAAGACTCATAACCTCAACCTTTTCCTTTGTCAATGCTGAAATCATCCTGCTACCTTATCAATAGACTGAATTTTTATTTTTAGACTTGAGTTTTCTTCTATTGTCAATACTTTTTATGTGTCATGACTTAAAATACTAAGTGAACATAATCATCTTTATCTTCTATTTGATTGCAGACATCATGGTCTTCATGACTCTCACATTTTGTTGTTCTCACGTTACTTCATACTTTCTCTTATGTCATCCATACACCAACCTTGATCACCCATCATCTTTGAAGAAGATAACTTTCAATATACTTCAACATTAGATACCAATTGAATTTTTCTTAGATACCAATTGGAATTTCCTGAATTCAACTCCCCTTGAATATATGATCCTTTCTAATGTTATTTTCAGGTTTTATTTAAATCATGAGATATCTTTTAGGAAAGGATCCCGCAGTCATCACTACATCCTTCTTCATCACCTTTATTTTTATTGGTGTATCCTTTTACATATCCATATTGTTTTTCCTTATAATGGATGCCCTTTTTATTTGTGGCATAATTATGTTCATCGTCATCTTTGGAGACTTCACTGATGTTTGAAATCTTTATTTCTTCTACATCTTTGGACTTTTCCTTTCTTCTCCACATATTTCCATGAGGTATTTTGCTTACTGGTTTTTTATTTTTTTGTTCCTTGGTTTTCATCTTCCATACATTTTTCTGAGTTTCCTGCGAAGATCTACATGTACTATTCTTCCAATGTTTTGCAAAGTGTCCAATACTGTGACATATGAAACAAATAAGTCTTTTTCCATTAGAGATGTAGGTGTCTTCTTTCCTTATCAGACCTTCATCTTCTTCTTTGATTCTACAATCACCAGCCTTGTCACCAAACTTGTGACAGTAATGACAATATCCATATAATGTATGTTTGGAGAATCTGTGGTTTTTCTGCTTGTAATGACTCTTTTCTTTTGCAAGTCTTCTAAAGTTTTTCATCTTAGGAGGATGAGCATAATTATGATAACTGGACTTCATTTGCTTGTGATTATTCTCCTGCCTGGGTGTATCTTTGGAGGAATCATGTTGACATTTAACATTTTCAACATTTTCATGAATGATAGAGCTTGATACTTTATGATTATATCCAAGACATGTTTTATCCCTGGGGGATATTTGTAAGCTGAGGAATTTATTAAGAACTTCAGTACTTTCCTTGAACTTCTCACTAACAATCAGTTGATCTTTTAGCTTCTTTACGTCTTCCTTGAATTCAACAACTTCTTGTTTTAAGCTCTTGACCTCTTCCATACTAGCCAACACTTGTTGTCTTGAATTGTGTAGCTCTTGTTGGAGGGTTTTGGCTTCCTCTTCTTTTGACTTCTTCTCTTCTTGTTATTTTGACATTTTTTCTTTCAAGACTTTGTTCTTTTCCTACATTTTTCAATTTCATCTACAACAGCCATGTATTGGGCTTCTATGTCCACTTCTGATTCCTCATATGAGTTTGTTGTCCCTATAAATAATTTTTCTTCATCTTCACTTATCTTTTCATCTTCACTGACATCCTCGAGAATAGCAAGTCTTCCTTCTGCTCTTTGCTTAATCTAAGTAGAAGTGTTTTATCTTGTCCCAAAGTTCCTTTGGAAAGTTACGTTCACCTACTTTCTCTTTGACATCATCAGGTAATCCAACAAGGATTGAATCCATTTCCATTGAGTTAATCTTCTTGGATTTTTTTGAGCTAGAGTCCTTATCCTCTTTGGTGGGAAGTAATCAGTGATCACTGAATTCCATACATCATGTCCCAATGCCTTTAGATAAATTTGCATTCTTGTACTCCAAAATATGTATTCTTCTTTTCTAAGTATTGGAGATCTATTTACTGTGTAAACCTCTTCTTGTTGATCCATAGTGGTTTTAATGGGATCTTCCTTCCAGTGGTTAAACTGTAGTGAAGGAACCCGCTCTGATGCCAATTGTTGGTTTATTGGTCAATACTGAGAGGGAGGCCGGGGGGGGTGAATTAATATTATTAAATTTTTACGATTTCAACCACTTTTAAATCTATCATTAGAAATACATAACAACAATAATACACATAACACAATTTTAATGTGGAAACCCAATAGGGTAAACCACCAATGCGTCCTATTACTGCAAAATTTTTATTTACAAATAGTTTTTCCTGCTGCTACAGAAAAGGATGGTATTACACCCTATTTACCAATACCAATTGGAAGGAGGCTATGACCCCCTGGTTTATCAGCTTTGATTGAAAGGATGCTACGCCACCCTATTTACCATTTCCAATTGGAAGGAGGCTACGACCCCCTAGTTTATCAGCTGCTACGACACCCTGTTTTATCAGCTACGATTGACAGGATGCTCCTACACCCTATTTACCAGCTTCTGCTAGAAGGAAGAAATAACCTCCTGTAGGCTTGTTTCCTACCCTAGCTCCACCCTAATATGTTTTCTGTAATATGTTAGATTTCTTTCTCCCTCCATACTCTGTCACACCCACCGGTCTCGGTCTTATGCTATGGCTACATTAATATATATGACACATACACTTCTCTCACTCATACTTATGCATATAAGTATCTTTATGTTTCCTACGGATGCGTCTCTTTATTCAGGAAAAATAACCTTTCAGATATGATTGTCACACCTTTTCAACAATCTGTGACTAACGATTTTTAATTAAATAATTAATTAAAAAATTCTTGATCACTTCTTATGTGCGAGCTCCCTTCTTCTCTGATCATAGGATTCATCAAACCAATGCCTGTGTAATTCCTCTCCTCCATCAGCGGGAATACTCTATCTTCCGACCTTCAGCCTTCTCTTTTTCTCACGCCTGTGGGCTTCTTTTCTTCCTCTACGAGCTATCTTCATTGCAGTATCATATGTACACGTTTCTCTCACACAGCACGGTCTTCACCTTCCATCTATGAGTTTCATGTTGGACATTCGTCTTTACCATTTATGGACGCACCTCAAAATTCATTTTCACAGCTCAACTTAACATTTTTTGATGCTTCTGCAATATCCTTCTCCAGAATCAATCCAGGCCATTTGATCTAATTTTGAATCTCTCTGGTCCATCGATCTAGCACATAGATTTCCTCCTCGAAATTATATTTCAGCACCATGATTTCCTCATCAACGATTCCCCATCGTTGATCTTCATCGGGCGTTTTCCTTACCGTCGATCTCCAGATTGCGAGATGCGGGATGTCGACTGTTCCTTTTATTTTTTCCGCAATCTTATTTCCGCAAGCTTCTTTCTGCATCATCGATCTATTTTAGTGGAACTAACTGCAATCGTCTGATCTCTCTAGATTGTGGGATGTGGGATGTCGATTTTCTACTTTTTCCTTTCTGCAAACATCTTTCTGCACGCTCCTTTTTCCCAAGCTTCTTTATGCACTGTCGATCTTTTTTTTATCGAAACTAACTTCAGTCGTTCGATATTTCCAGATTGCGGGATGCACATGCGAGATGCACAATCACACTTTCCTATTTTGGACTTCCGCAATTTCCATTTTGCAAATTTTCTTCTGCACCATCGATATTTTGTGGAGTCTTTCCTCATCATTGATCTTGAGGATAGCGGGATGCAGGATGCAGAATCACACTTCCCTATTTTGTACTTCCGCTGTTGGAGACATTTACCACCATACACACTTATTTTGGTCAATTTGGCCTAGTTAAACCACTATCCTAAGTATTATTGACTTAATTGACATCATAGGAGCACTAGGTGACATCAGCTAGATCACACCCATGCCTACCTTCAGTCAAGGAGGCTAACCTAGCCTTCTCCTACATTCGGGGAGGTTAACTGGAGCACTCTGGGGGTGATCTGAGTGTCATTAATGCCCCATATTGCTAACTTATGGTTACAATCAGTTAAACAGAGCAGTGAAGGAACCTTCCTTCATTAAATTGATTATTTAATGAGTTGGAGTCAACATGGGTGCCTCCAACCACTTTTGATGTTCAGTTACACTTCAGTTAACCTCATCGGGGTTCATTGGAGTCATTGATGCACTACCACTTGATGGTTGGATTGCTGTGACATGTGTCTGACCTACTTTCAGTTAGACTCAGTCATTTATTGCACTCCAACTTCAGTTAGGGCTCAGTTGAGTCAATTAGGGTTTTGATCAGTGGTTAACTTGAGTGTTGACTGTGGCTTACATTCAGTTAAGCTAGACTCACTCATTCAATTCAAATGACCTCCTTGGGAATTCAAATTGCTTTGTCATTCATGCTTGCAGCATGATCTTGTATTGTATTACTCATTCTTTGTGTGAATATACAGAGCAACTACTCATTTTGTAGCACAATTACACCATTTTCATGCCTCATTGTTATTAATCTTTGATGATACTTGTGTTTAGTCCCTAGATTACTATGACAGATTAATATGGTATCAGAGCTCACGATGGGATGAAGCTCAGATCTCTCAAAAACAAGGTTTTTGACAGATCTTGCATGAAAATTGAGCAATAGCTCAAAAATATAGCACTGCACTAGAAGCCAAGGCTTGCCACTTAATACCCCAATTAATGAACTTGTTGATCAAGCTTGCTTGATTGATTATGATGGGTGTGATGAAAGCCTAAAATGTGTAGGATGTACGACCTTACATTGCCCTTTTTGTTGTGATTTTCATGTTTTTGACAGGTGAAAGGATTCACTCCAGTAGATTCAGATGGCTTCTTCAGTAGATCTTTTGACTTCGTTCAATTTCCACTCATGGAAAGGAGACACAGAGATCCAGCTACGTTCCAGAGGACTCTATAGGGTCACCATGGACACTGAAGAAGAGCCTGGTTCCGCAATAGACAAATCTAGATTCTTGAACAAGAAGGATAAAGCATTTGGATTCTTGTGCCTTTCTGTTTCCCGGGATCTTCTTTTCCATCTTTCCGGATTGAAGACTCCAAAGGAAATTTGGGACAAATTGGAAACCCTGTATGGAAAGCAGGATGATTTGAGAGTTTACCAGCTCGAAAATGAATTGATGTCTCTCCATCCTTCCAATTTCGAGACCTTGAATGAATTTTTCATAAAGTTCAAGCACATTGTCTTACTGTTGAAGCAATGCAAAGTGGAGAAGGAGGATGATCAGCTCATCCTCGCCATACTCTCCAAACTTGGAGCTGATTATTCAGTTTTTGTCTCTACGTTCTGTGCAGGGAAGCTCACAACTCCTGGATGGAAGATGCCTGCACTTTGTTACCACCTAAGTTGTACTTAGTGGTTTTTTGATCAAGTGAGCCCGGTGAACCGGACAAGGATAACTTGTTTGGACTTCAGAAAACCTTTGGAAGTACTTCTGGGAAGTGCTTGTTGTACTATATCACATGTTCATACCCCATGGGGAGTTGTAATAAATGTTCTAGCATGATAGTGTCTGTAAAAGACTCAGTCTCTTAGACTTTATTTGTCAATCCAATCAGTCCAGGGTGTTTTTTCCCTTGGTTATTATTGGTTGTTGAATAAACGACTAATAATTTCTGAGTTTTTCACTCCATACCTCCAAAGTTGGGGTGGTCGGCTCGGCATTTAGGCCTATTGAGGTTATTAGAGTCTATGTGTCAATGTATAAACATACTAGGCATCATGTTCAAGTCATATGAACATGTCTAAGTCCCCCTATGTTTTTTCAACTTTTTTAAATTTTTTATTTTTTCAGTGCTTTTTATTAAAATTTAATTTTTCCAAAACTTAGGCTATTTTTTAATAGTTTAATTGGAAAAATTGGTTTTGTAATAAAAGTGGGCCAAATAATCAGTTTCAGTCATCTAGGTGCTCATTTTCAAGCTAAGAGCACCATGTAAACCCATGGACCCACTATTTCCTAGTTTTGAGTGATTTTCCATCACTCAGGTCAGAAAGCCCCAAAAAATAATTTATTGATTATTTTAAATTAATGAATAATGGAGCAAATCCAGAATCATAGATCAGTGGATTCTCAGCCGATTTGATTGAAATCAGTCAGATCTGAACCAGATTGACTGGATCTGACAAATCCTTGACTGAAGGAGGTGATCAAATCAGATCCAAAGTTGATATTCAACAGCTTTTATGGGGAATTGCGCCCTGTCTCTCTCCTCCACACGTGTGGACTCTCTTGGATGCTCTGTGGACTGATGTGTCGGTTTATGGGTTGACGTGTCAACTCAATCAGCCCCCCGGTTGACAAGTAGGCTCATTTCAGCTTCATATCTGCATTTATTGACTCTCCATCAGCTGATTTGATCTGTCTCCTTGAGATTTGCGCCCCCCCTAGGCTGGATCTCCTAGTTTTTGTATATATCCAAGCATAAGCCTCCTCTTCCAAGCTAGTTAGAGTTGGATTGAAGGGATTGCTATTGTAAAATTGTTGTAATATTTTGATTGTTGGAATAAAGAAGCTTTGGAGGCCAAATGGTGTAATGCTCTCATGTGTGTGGATTAAGCATAGTCTTACAGCTATTGATGTTGCTAGCTTTTCTCTCAATTTCTGCATCTGAACCCTGTCTGGCTTGAACGATTCAGCTGAATCAACAGGAGTTTAGTTGGGCAAGTAAGGTTACTTTTTTTTTATATATCTCATAGCATATATGTTTTAAGATCTAGATTATACATGTTTAATAAGTTTATTTGCATGTAATTCTTGTCTCTTTTTCATATATATATCCATATCTCATGAGGTTTCATGTAGGATTGTGTGTTTAGATTTTAGGTAGCAAGGATTGGATGAGTTGTGGATATAGTTTGACTCCACTGTACATCCAAAAAAAATTTGAAGGCATTTCCCCTCTGTATTCCACTAACAAGTTTCCATTGCAGATCCATCCAACAACGTGCCTTTCCCCTTCTCTTCCTCCTTTCTATTAAAATCAATCTTCCGGTTACCTGTCTCTTCCTCTTATGATCAGATCTAGTTCTAAGAATTGAATATATATTATTAGATCTAGTTTATAAGAGTCTTGCTGCTTAGATCTATAATTTCATAAAGGATATCATTTCATAAAGATAGATCTAGGTGTAGGAATTTCCTTTTTTTGCAAGTAGCTAAAGCATAGATCTCAAGCTTGCTCATAAGGTAGTTTTTTTTTTGTTCTTCAAAGATTTAAATTCTGAAAGAAAAGTGCATATCTCATTGGCTGCCCAAACAGAAAGCCAAGATCCCAAGGAAAGCTTGCTTTCCTTGGTTCCTTTTTGCAAAACTAGATTAGCCCCTTTTAACAATTTTTTACTCAGTTTTTTTCGGTAACTAGCGTGGTGACCCAAAACACTTTTAAAGTGTGTTTGGGCACATTTGATTTTAATTGATTGCTGTTTTTTAGCAGGTCTAACAAAAAAGAGGAGGATACTCTTCCCATTTTCCAACTCTTGGACGAACCAGAGCTTCCCAGAAGCTTCCCCCACCGCCGTGTTTTGATTTTAGCTTGTTACAAGCTTGTTGTAAGCATTTGGATCTCAGATAACAAGGAACAAAGTGCATCAATTTCAATTTTCTGATATTGTAAATCATTGCTAATAAAAACAAAATATCTTTTCGAATAGGCTCTTTCGAGTCTATTCACCATTCCCCCTGGGGGGATTTGCGTCCGTGTCATTTTTTTGCCTTTCGTTCATATTTTTTCAATCTAGCATAGTACTAATTTGTAGGGTAGTATACTTTGATTTAAAATCATTTCCATATTCCATTTCTATTGGTTTCAAAGTAACTTTAATACTTACCCCACGAGCCTCCTTTTGAGCCGAAAGGTGAAGAAGGGTTCGTGGTAGTCTAATTATAAAATTGTGGTTTGCTTATCTTTTTATGTTTTATTTGCTATCATCATTTGTTTCAGTAACCATAATAAATTCAACCCCTCCTTTATTCCCTGATTTAGGTCCACTTGGACCAAAAGAGGTTCCTGGGGGGTTTTCTTTTTAATAAGAACACCTTGTTTAAAATTTACTAAAATTGACAAGACTTCAGTGTGTATGCTCTGCACTTTGATGCGGTTCATACAATCAGTCAAGCTGCATCAAAATCAATTGAGTGACTAGAATAATTAGGATTCACTCTCCCAAATTGACAAACCATCAGGTGAAAATCCAACACCTTGATCAAACCATTACGGTGGCAAAATACCCAAAGGAAGCAGGAACTCTTGAAAAGTGACATCGGGGCGCCGATCTTTGTTACACCTGCGGGTGCATTATGAACAATAGCCTCAAAGACTCCAGTCAGCCCACATATTCCTTGTGGGTAGCGGTGAAGGTTTAGTTTTGGACATACTCCAAGTACTCTCGGGTATATTTGGAGTCCCCCCCTCCTTTGCCTAATTTTAATCAACTCATATTTCACATTAACTTAAAACGTACCAAGAGGAAATCGCAAAACTTTCACTCCAAGCACATGCAAGTACATTGATTATCTTTTGACTCCATTTTAACAATTGTTATTTTCTTGCTATATATATATATATATTGTGTCTCAGCATTGTGCTTTCGTGCACTCATTTTGTATCTTGTCATCTATGGTTGTTTATGGTTAAATTTCAAACTCCTAAGTAACTCATTCAATTTGACATCACCGTACTAAATAATTTTTCCTTAGTAACTTAATAGGGTCTCCCCCCCTTGGCTTCGTTAGGATTTGAGCCTAAATGGAGGAGTCAAGAACAAGGTGACAGCCTTGAATTGAGACTTGCCCCCAAGGACACACCGAGTGGCTTGAATATTTTTGCCACGTGACCCAGGTGTGTGAAAGGTGGCAAAACACTCGATGCCTTCATTGAGTCCCTAACAAGTGAACATGATAAGCTTATCCAGATGGGGATCATCAGATCCTCCCGTGATCAAGCCCTCCATGTCTCGGGGCCCAAAGATCTGAAGGGTAAAGGAAAGCAACAGAAGAACCCAAAAACTAAATTCGAAGCTCCTAAGCCTAAAGTTGAAAACCAGCAACATGATGAGTCTTCCGGCTCAAAGAAGAACAAAGGGAAAGGGCATCATGGAAAGGAAAAAGTCAAGCGTTCATACTGCGGGAAGGGATTCCACCCTGAACATGCCTGCATGAAGAAGAAGCTTGATGAAGCTACCTCTCTCCTTGAGATAAATCACATCAATATTCCAGAAAGCTTTCAGAGAAGAGATCAACAACATCGGGAACCACAACATGAAAAAGGTCATGCCCTCATGGCAAGCACTTCGAAGTCCAAAGCACTCTTGATTGATTCTGGAGCTTTGAACCACATGATGGCTAAAAGAGACTCCTTTTCGTCCTTGAAGACCGGAAAATCCATCCCCATCCACATGGGAAATGACTCCACCATCATTTCAAAAGGACAAGGTACGGTTGATCTTGAGAATGGATATTTTTCAAATGTTTTGTATGTACCGTCTCTAGCATCAAATCTCCTTAGTGTTTATTAGATGACACATACATGAGTGCCTAAGAGAGTATCTTTCAGCCCAAATGATGTTGAGATAACGAAACTTGCATCTGGGAAACTCATTGCTAAAGGCCTTGCAAATCATCATGCAAAAGCCTATGAGTTCTCCCACTTTGTGACGGATGCAAAGCCCACCGCACTGCTAACTCATGGAAATGAAGTTAGTAGGCTATGGCATGAAAGGTTTGGCCATCTAAATTTCAAATATTTGCAGCAATTATAGAAAAAATCCATGGTTGAAGGCCTCCCGCTCATCAAGGAAACCACTGGAATTTGCAAGGGCTGTGTGGTTGGAAAACACCCTGAGCACAAGTACAATCGGGGGAAAGCAAACCGAGATACATGCATATTGGGGCTGATACATTCTGATATCAGTGGTCCCATGCCTATGACATCCATGAATGGATCAAGGTATCTTCTGACTTTCATTGATGATTTTTCCAAGTACACATGGGTCTTCTTTCTCAAAAAGAAGTCTGAAGTCTGTGAAAAATTCACTGAACTGAAGGCCTTGATCGAGAATGCCTCTGGGATTAAGATAAAGATCTTGAGATCTGATAATGGTGGGGAGTATGTCAGTAATGATTTTCTGCACATATGCTCCCAAAGTGGTATTCAGGTCCAACATTCAATTCCCTACACTCCCCAGCAGAACGGTGTAGCGGAAAGGAAGAATCAGTCTCTCAAGGAGATGACCACCTGTATGTTGGAATCAAAGAAGTTGGCAGCAAATTTGTGGGCTGGAACCATGCATTCTGTAGCACACATTAAGAATAGGGTTCCACACTCATCCATGAAATGGAATACCCCTTTCGAAGCATAATTTGGACACAAGCCGGATGTGTCGAACCTGCGGGTGTTTGGGTCCACTGCATGGGCCCGAATTCCACTTGATAAAAGGAGGGCTTTGCAACGGAAAATCATAGAATGTCTGTTTATTGGGTATCCTGATGAATCAAAAGGTTTCAAGCTATTGGATATCAAAACAAAATATATCATCATCGAAAGGAGTGTCAAGTTCGATGAGCCTCTTCAGGAGGTGGAACTAGTGAAGGAGAAAACTGCTGAATTTCATTCCTTTTCTACTGAATATTTGGATGATGAAATTGGGGGTGATGACTCTGATTTAGATCCTCTAATTTCTGATATCAGTGTGTAGTAAACATCAGATGCTAAATCAGAACCTGAAGTACAAAATCATCTTCCCACATGGGCATGACAAACACTCTCCTCCATAGGAGATAACATTGGAAATCCGGATGATCCAAGGAGAACCCGGTCTGATTTCCAAAGAGCAGGTATTGCGCTCTCTTGTCCTGATAATTTGCTGTCCAAAACTTGTTATTTGATGATTATTTCAGACCCAAAATCCTACTACCATGCTCGGAAGGATCCGATATGGAAAGTTTCCATGGATGAAGAGATGAATTCTCTTCAGAAAAACACTACTTGGGAGCTAGTTTCTCTTCCTCTGGGAAGGAAATTGGTTCAATGCAAGAGGGTGTTTTGGACCAAGGTTGCTGCTGATGGAAGCACCTAAAAATATAAGGCAAGGCTGGTGGAAAAAGGTTTCTATCAGGTCCAAGGTGTGGACTACCATGAGACCTTTGCACCGGTTGCAAAAATGGACTGCATCCGCCTAGTTTTGGCAATTCAGCATCTAAGCACTGGGAAGTGCATCATATGGATGTTAAGTCAGACTTTTTACATGGATATCTTCATGAGGAGATATACATGAAGATTCCTGAGGGATACATCTCTGATCCATCTTTGTTTTTCAAGCTAAAGAAGTCACTATACAGGTTAAAACAGGCCCCAAGAGAGTGGTATTCCAAGATGGATGCCTTCCTTCTCTCGCAAAACTTCCAAAGGTGTAGATCAGATCCAAATGTGTATATACAACAGTATGATGGTCATTTTATTATTATTGTTTTATATGTTGATTACTTACTGATCACAAGTAGCATAGTTGCTTCCATTTCAGCCATCAAAACTGCTCTCCACAATGCATTTGAAATGAGCGATTTGGGGCTCTTAAAACAATTTTTGGGGCTTGAAATTGAGCAAAATTCTGATGGGATAATGGTCACTCAGTACAAATAAATATCAGACCTGTTAGTCAAGTTTAACATGGCTTAATGCAGGCCTGCACCATTCCCTTTCCTTTCAGGGATCAACCTGAAAGAAGGAACAAACACACCTCCCATGGACTGAACTATCTATCGACAGGTGATTGGTAGCTTGTTGTACTTGACACATTCTTGACCTGATATTTGTTATGCCATGAATGCTGTATCAAGATACATGCAGCAGCCTCATGATCTTCATTGGAAGGCAACCAAGAGGATCCTCCAGTATATTCAGGGAACTAGGACCTACGACATTCACTATGCTGCAGACTCCGAGCTAGAGCTGGTTGGATACATAGATTTCGATTGGGAGGGTGATTTTATTGATCGAAAGTCTACTTCCGGATATGTATTCATGTTTGGTGGTGGCCCCATTTGCTGGTCTAGCAAAAAACAGGCTGCCATAGCATTATCTTTAGCAGAGGTCGAGTATTGAGGAGCGGTGAATGCTTGCATCCAAGCAGTTTGGTTGCAAGGCATTCTTTCAGAGTTTGATCTTGGTAGTACTTTGTCCACTGTCCTCTTTTGTGACAATAAAAGTGCTATTAAGATATCCACAGATCTAGTTACCAGGCAGAGGACCAAGCATGTAGAGATCCACATGCACTATATCAGGGAGCTAGTGCATGACAGGACCATCATTCTGCACTACTGCTGACTGATGAGCAGATTGCAAACATCTTCACAAAGAGCTTTTCAGAAAATAAGTTCACTTACCTCCGTTCACTGTTGGGGGTGAGTCCATCAGGGTGATCAGATTACTTTCAATGTTTAGCTTGATGGGGGGGTTTTCCCACTGGGTTTTCCCTATTTTCCTCACTTAGTTTGTTTTTGAGCATTGTTTCAGTTTCAGTATTGTACAGGGTGACCTATGGCCTTAGTTGCCGGGGCCCTCACATTTTTATGCATTTTATGTTTTCTAACTCCTCCTGAGTATAGCTTAAGGGGGGGTGTTGGAGACATTTACTACCATACACACTCATTTTTGTCAATTTGGCCTAGTTAAACCACTATCCTAAGTATTATTGACTTAATTGACATTAGAGGAGCACTAGATGACATCAGCTAGATCACACCCATGCCTACCTTCAGTCAAGGACGATAACTTAGCCTTCTCCTACATTCGGGGAGGCTAACTGGAGCACTCCAGGGGTGATCTGAGTGTCATTAATGCCCCATATTGCTAACTGATGCTTACAATCAATTAAATAGAGCGGTGAAGGCACCTTCCTTTGTTAAATTGATTATTTATTGATTATTTAATGAACTGGAGTCAACAGGGGCGCCTCCAACTACTTCTCATGTTCAGTTACACTTCAATTAACCTCATCGGGGTTCATTGGAGTCATTGATGTGCTACCACTTGATGGTTGGCTTACTGTGACATGTTTCTGACCTACTTTCAGTTAGACTTAGTCATTTATTGCACTCCGACTTCAGTTAGGGCTCAGCTGGGTCAATTAGGGTTTTGATTAGTGTTTAACTTGAGTGTTGACTGTGGCTTACATTCAGTTAATATAGACTCACTCATTCAATTTGAATGACCTCCTTGGGAATTCAAATTGCTTTGTCATTCATGCTTGCAGCATGATCTTTTATTGTATTACTCATTCTTTGTGTGAATATACAAAGCGACTACTCATTTTGTAGCACAATTACACCATTTTCATGCCTCATTGTTATTAATCTTTGATGAGACTTGTGTTTAGTCCCTAGATTACTGTGACATATTAATATCCACAACTTTGTTTCCGCATTTTCTTGGACCATTGATTTCCTTGTGGATTTATCCCTGACTGTCCATCTTGATCTTTTGCGAAACTTTGGCTTTTCCGCCTATATTTTGTGGAACTGATCCTTAGCCGACGGATCTTGTGCATGATGCTTCCTGACCCTCAATTTCAGATCGAATGCAGCTCTAACCATGATTTTGTGTATCTGTATGATTTCTTTGTGGAAATCCTCTGCAACTGTTTCTAATAGTTTTGAAGACTTATATACATAGAGAATTTCATCATGCTGCGTTAACTCTACCATGGTAACTTTTTCTTATCCTTTGTACTTCATAAGCAAATTTTCTATCACTACCTTAGTCTTTCATCATCATTAGGACACCATCATATTCCATGTCATCATATTTTTCATGCCACATCCTCAACTATGCTATCATATTCCTTGTCATCATATGTGTCATGCCACATCCTCAACTATGCCATATTCCTCATGTCTTTCACTGAGTTTGTCTTGCCATAATATTCATTGGTTATTCGTTTATCATTCGTGAACACCTTTGACATCAATGAAAACTATATAATCAATAGATTTCCCACCTCTCATGCAACCATGGTGAAATGAATTTCAAACTCCAGTAGGAACTCTCATGTACAAATTTCTACAAAAGCGTATATTAAGGAGAAAATCAAATATGGAACAAAGAGCACTTTGGCAACATCCATTTTGAAAAGCACCAGATTGAAGCCCAAGTTGAAGATATTCAAAGAACCATCATGCAAGAGGAATATATTGGTTCCATCAAGGAGGAAGAGAAAAATTTGCAGGAAGCTTTGAACACCAGAGAAACACAAGAATAAATCCTCTAGAAATTTAAATCCATAAATCTTTGGCTCAAAGAAGGGGAAAGAAACTCTCCATTCGTCTTCAGAGAAACCATCCAAGACATACAAGCTAACAAAATTATCCGCTTAAAAGCATAGAATGGCATAGAAGCAAAAAAACATGAAGAAATAAAACAAGTCCTCACCAGCCACTTCATGCAACTGATGGAAGAACCAGACTTGGATAGAAATGCAACCATGGAAGAAGTTCTCGAAAACATCCCCTCCTTAGTGTCTCTAGGAAAACAAGCTCTTACTCAGACCTATTGAAATGGTTGAACTAGAGGAAGCAATCAATAAACTAAAAATGACAAAGCTCCAGGCCCAAACGGCTTTACGACTAATTTCATCCATGCCTACTGGCATACCATCAAGGATGAAGTTCTGGAAATTGCTGAGGACTAGTGGATAATTGGGAAAGTCATGAAAGCTTTCAACTCAGTGTTCATCTCCCCCATTCCCAAAGAGAATGGAATTGATTCTCCAGGTAAAGTCAGACCCATCGCTATTTGCAATGTCGTTTTCAAAATCATTACCAAAACTGTTGCAAACAAGCTCAAGCCTCTCTTATATTCTCTAATATCAACGAAGCAACTGAGATATGTGGAAGGAAGACAAATTCTAGATGGCATAATTTTATCCCATAAAATCATCCACTCACTCAAAATCACCAACAAACCTGGGATGCTAATCAAGCTTGATCTCTCTAAGGTCTTTGATATACTTAACTGGAAGTTTCTGAAGAAAATGTTGCTAGCTTTGTTTCTGCAATCTTTGGGTAAATTGTATTAAGTTTGTATTCCCTTGAAAGAAGTTTGTATCATTATGTTTCATAGCTATGATCCTCCTTCAAAGACCCTCAGTTCTTCTAGTTCTGAATCACTTCTACCGACACTTGATGGCATATACATCGCTTCAAAAGATATCTTTCCTCCTTGGTTCAAGAAGGCATTGATAGAATCGACGATCATCAATATACTGGCATAGGCATACAATCCAAGCACTTTCAATTATACATTAACCATATTAATCGTTTGTAGTTTTTTCCACCGTTCTCTGAATTAGAGGAAATTTCAATTTAAAATGGGCCTTCCAAAAAAAATACAAATTCCATGTCATCATGTATTAGCCAATCAAAATGCTTTAAAATTAAAAAAGGGAGCACCTCTTAAACAATTTTTTAATATAAATTTGGGGATAGGTATCATAAAAAAAACTACCTTTTTTGTTCGTATTTTTGACATATCTCCGTGTGTTTTTACTCAAATTCGATTAGGAGAGCTCGTTGGACGCATAATTTAATTCCGCATCCAACGAGCTCTCTCGATTGAAATTTGAGTAAAAAAACAAGGAAATATGTTGAAAATACGAACAAAAGAGTAGTTTTTGCTTTTCTTCCTACAAACTTAATAAATATTATTTTATTATTTTAACTATTAATTTTCCTTTGGAGGCCCATTTTGAGTTGAAATTTCCTCTAATGTCAACATAGCCTGCTGTATTGAATTTGGAGTATGTGGGCATAGGCTAATTAGCCCTTGAAGTGACTTCATTTTGTCTGCTTCCAATGGACCAGAATCCAAGATAGAAGATGACCAATCTGTGTTATCCATGCTAAACTAGTAGCAACAAGTAAGGTCTTCCTGCATGCATGTGTTCTTGCATGCAAAAGACTTAAATTAGGAAACCAAATGTGCTTAATTTACTTTTCCTAAGTTTACTTTGGAAAATAAATTAAAGTGATCTAAATTAACTTTAGTGAAACACTAGTTAAAGTGAAAGTGAAATTAGGGTTTTTGCTTTACCACTAGTTAAATTGGAAAGTGAAATTAGGGTTTTCGTTTTACCTAAAGCTATAAAAGAGAGATCAATTGGTGGAGATGACACACACACTTGTATTTCGATAGAGACAGGATATAGACAATGAGAGAAAGTCATACAGAGGATTTATCTAGGAACACGGAAGAGCGAGCAACAGGATCATCGAGCTTCGTACAGTTGGGCCATACACTCACACATGAGGGTGTTGAGGTTTAGCTGGGATTTTCCCAATGATTCTGTCGGGTACTGCATTTTCCAGGTTTGGGTGAATTTGCATTGATTGTAAACGTTCCATATTTTCTCATAATAAAATCTATATCTGATTGTTGCACCGGTTTTCCCATCTTGGGTTTTTCCGGGGGTTTCCATACCCAAAATAATTGTGTCATTATTGTGATGTAATGTTGTGATTTATTTCTCAGTTTTATATTTCACTGCATACTGTAAAATATATTCATGTGTGGTTATCAATAGAGATCTTACATGCACTGTTAGTCCTAGTTTGAATATTAAAGGTAAATTTACATGGTATCAGAGCTCTAGTGAACTAAAGTTGAGAGATTTGTAGTAGTAGTGATAGATCAGGGCCAGATCTATAGGAGGACACAAACCTAGACTTCTAGATATAGGGTTTGATAGGTACACATCACTATGGTCATGCAGTTGAGAGTTGAGGATAGACTCCAGGGTGCTCAGAACTTTCCAACATGGAAAGAAAAGATCACATAGATTCTAGATGTTAGTGATGTAGAGGTTCACATTGACTCCATGAAGGTTGCACCCATAGATCTTGCAGATCTAGCATCTTGGCAGAAGATTGATTCTAGAGCCATGTTTATTATCATGGATGGAGTGAAGGACCATATAGTCCCTCACCTTTCTAGTAAGAAGACAACAACGATGATGTGGACGAATTTGGAGAGTCTGTACCAAAGCAAGAATGATACTACAGAAGATGGTGTTGCAAGAGAGGATGTGTAGCACCAAGATGGCCAAGGGAGAAGGAGTGGTGCCTTATCTCATGAGGCTCACACAGACCAGGGATGAGCTTAGAGTTGTTGGCTCTAAGACAGTGGATGATGAGCTAGTTCGGATAGCCCTCAATGGCTTCTCTAAGCTATGGGACACCTTTGTCAAAAGTGTTGTGGCTAGGGAGAATCACCCTGATTGGCAGAGACTATGGGATGAATTTTTGCAGGAGGAGACCCACATGGGTCAAGGATCAGGATCATCCAGTAGCGCCCCACATATTCTGGATGAGGAGGCTCTATCCCTTACAGGGAAGAGCAAGGGTAAAGAAAAGAGGAAGAAGGATGGTAAGAATAACCTTGACGTGTCAAAGGTCAATTATTTTATCTGCCACAAGCAAGGACACTTTGCCTCCCAGTGCCCAGACATGAAGAAGAAGAGTAACACTTAGATGGTTGGATATGTAGATGTGGATGAGTTCAGTAGGAACTTCGATGAGTACTTTTGCTTGATATCACATCACAAGCACCACAGGGAGCAGTATATGGTACATCGACAGTGGAGCATCTAGTCACATGACTGGACATAAGAGATTCTTCAGAGACTTGCAAGAGGATGGAATAGGGATCCATGTTCTGGGTGATGATGCACGGTATCAGACGCAGGGAGTTGGCATTGTTTCATTTGAGAGGGAGTTTGGAAAACCCCTCAGTTTTGCTGATGTGTTATATGTTCTAGGACTAACCAAGAACCTTATATCATTCTCCACTCTGGAGGAAAAGGGATATCAAGTGAATCAGTGTAAAGCCAATTTTATACCTTTTCTTAGCTTGACACAGATAACTACCAATTCACATATCATAAACACATTATTCACATATCATAAGCATTTAGATCATCAGGAACCATAACACAAAAGAACACAACACAATATAATTTTGTAATCGTTTTGTATTATTTTTGGTCCGGCTACAACCGTTAGGCAAAATCAGCACCTACTGATACATAGAGAACCTACTCTGCATCCAGGACCTTGCTTGGTTTTATTAGACCCTGCTAAGAAGGGTTTGAGGTATCCTAACCTCAAAAGCAAGACAAGCTTGCTTTTACAGTTAAAGCTCAATTTGTTCCTTCAATCTATTCTGCTCATCACTCTTAACTCTGCTGTACCACTGCTTACTGCTGCTCCATTTATCTCTGCTCATCTTTTATGCTCATCAATGTTGCTCATCATCTTGGCTCATCATCCCTGCTGCTCACATCATCATTCTGTCAGGCACATCATTCTGATCATAACCATGCATACATCATGCTGCTGTCAGCATCATCCAACAATCATCATATCAATATGCTCTTGTGCTTTATCTTTCTTTACTGCTGCTCATAGTCAAATTCAACCTTGACCTTGAATGGTTATTATTTCAGAGATCACATCAATTCAGATTGTGTTTTACTAGCAGGTTGTGTGCTTGGTCTCAGGAGCTTGGAGGAACCCTACTCCATGGTGTCTGCAACCCTTTATAAAGGTTGTCATTCATCAACATTCAAGACTTTGTGTCATACTTCTTCAAGGCACTGTCAAAACACTGTCAAACATCAAAGAATCTGAACTGTTCATCCTTCATTAGCAGCTTTGACTGTGTGTATGCTTCGAAAGAACTCAATCATAAGTCTAAACTTGGACAGTGTATTCTCGCAGACTTGATCTCCATCTAAGCAGACAAAATCTACTCACCACACCTCTTTCCTTGCATCCAAACATCAAAGCATATGTCAAACTGGAACTGTGTATAAATACTGAGTATGTGGTTCTAAAGATCAGACTGTGTATAGTCTTCAAACAACAATACTTCAGGACTGTTCATCACTTCAAGAGCTTGGGCTTTCTGTTTGTATTGAAGCTTAAAAAGGTCTTCTTCTTTGTCTTTGCATTGCTTCAATTGGAATAAAGACTGTCAAGTCAGCCTTATCCTTCTGTCTATAAACATGTCTTCAATCTTGTCCTTGTCAAATTGCTCATCTCTGTCACAACCAAGTTATCAACACCTCTTTAACTTGTCATTGCATTGTAACTCTGAAATTGTTCTAGATCACCAATCTACTATCTTTGTCAGTATGATTTCAGACCTATGTCAATATATTTTTTAGACCTCTATCAATATACATACATTTCAGACCTCTGTCAGTAAACTTCTCAGACCTCTGTGGATTTGGGCAAGTTCTTTGCAGCCCTCTCTTGACCCACACTGACTATGCAATATTCAAAATAATAGTATATGTATTATGAATAAAAACATAGTTAGTTCTCCACACAATCTTCTTCAGAAAACAAGATAAACTCAAACCTGGAAGATAAATATAAGTAAGGCAGCCTGTGTATGCCCAAGACAGAGTTGAGGCTTTATTGTCATCAACATTGTCCACTATCATGTCATTGTGTCATTGTATGTCACTGCTATACAAGATCATGTATCTGTCATCCTGCTCATCAAATTCATACGAGAAGGTTCTGCTGCTACAATCCTAGCAGTCTTACGAGAAGGTTCTGCTGCTACAATCCTAGCAGTCTTACGAGAAGGTTCTGCTTCAAATTGTGATCACAAAAGAGCCAACAATACTACAAGCTTCAAACGACATGACACCTTGAAGTAACTCCGGGCTAACTTAGCTAGAAATATGTACTCTGATGTTGAACTACAAGTTCCAGGTAGAGCCTGTTCATTTGTTACTGCATCTGTGGAAATACCAGAAGATAATTTCGTTTTACCTAAAAAAAATATTCTTTCTTTCAGCCCAACTGAGACAGGATTGTTCAAGCTTATTTTTGCAAGATCATTAACTTGCTCATTCAATGTTGCCGACAAAAGCAAGTTCTACCTATGGTACTCATCATCAAAAGATCTGTTATTTACTGTATTCTCATTGTCAAATCCAAGTTGTCCAGATTCCAACAGGGTCAATATCTCCTTTATGTCTTTACCGAATCCTAGGACCAAAAGTCTGTCTGCTTCATCGAAAACCAACCAGCGAAGGAGATTATGAACGGAGGAGGATGTATGCTTTAGGTGATCCACACGCCGGCCAGGAGTAGTAACTAAAATTGGTTATTCCTTTACGCAACCTTTCTTTCTCCTTTGACCGATTCTCACCACCTGTTATATACCCTTGAACAAGCCAATGGAAGCGATGCAATAGTTTTTGCAATGCTTCATAAACCAGTTCCAGTTCCTGCATTCACACGTCTGCACATGGCATCCTGATAGGATGAGAGGAATTGTCTGCTCTTGGACTGCTTCTAGATAGCGAATATTTTCCTTCAAACTGCTACAGAAAAACATCAAACAAGAATTGATTGCTGCCAGGTAATTTCCACAATTCACTGCTCCTCTTCTGCTATAACCCTCGGTCCTGAGGGAGCCTCAGTAGACATAAAAAAAAGAGCTCACACCGAAATTGTTCTGCTGCCTCAATGCCAAAATTTCCTCAGTTCAGCGAGAGTCTTGCCTCAGTACTCCAACGAATTTCCCATAAACAAATGAGAGCACGAGGCTCTATTTATAAAAAAATTTAACCATCTTTTGGGGGCCGACATGGATAATTTTTTTTTTTTTTATGAATTTTATTTTTATTTTTATATGGGCCGACTTGTAGATTGGGCCGACTTATTTATTTTGTATTTGGGATGACCTTGAAGCCGACTAAAGAAGTTGTTTCCTTCATGATAGTCCCAAAATTATAGCAGACCATAAACTGCTCTTTGACAGAACCAAGCCCTTGTTCTTCTTTACAGTTCGTATTCATATTAAGGGTCTGATGATGATGATGAAGTCAATGGTGTGTGCCAGATCTGAATTCTGAATACAAGGAACATCAGAGATATCTCCATGATAACTCCTTTGAACAACTACAAACAACTCTGAGGATGAAAAGCATTAGAGTCTTCCTCCAATTGTCCAAGCTTGGATGGTAGTGATGGAATCTACAGCTTTGACAAGCACTGTCTTGAGTAAGGTTATCTTATAGTAACAAGCATACAATGACATTGACTAAGTGATGTGCAAGAATTTCTGAGAGCAATCTGCCATGATATTGTCACTGCCAATGGTAGTTTGGGCTTTGACGATAATTCCTCTTTCCCTCTCCACTTCAAACGCAAGACCATGTTGGCATCAATGACAATTTCATCAATAGTTTCATTTGAGAGGGAGTTTGGAAAACCCCTCAGTTTTGCTGATGTGTTATATGTTCTAGGACTAACCAAGAACCTTATATTATTCTCCACTCTGGAGGAAAAGGGATATCAAGTGAATTTATGTGACCGTAGAGTGTGCATTAGGCCCAAGGGGTCAGATCGGAGCTTGGATCGAGTGATTGGAAGAAGGAGCGGGAAAGTGTACAGATTACACTTTGAGCCCACAAAGGCTCTAGTGAGAAACAACAACAGCAGTCAAGGTGAGTTGTGGAATAGGAGGATGGCACACTTACACCATGGAGCACTGAAGCATTTGAGACAAGAATTCATTGGAGTTCTTTAAGTATAGGAGGAAAATCATAACCACTGCAAGGGTTGTGCTCTAGGGAACAACATCAGGAAGCCTTTCCATAGAGTGAGCAAAATTCTAAGGAGCCCTCGGACTTGGTGCATTCTGATATATGCAGACCTATGAGTGTCCATTCATTAAGTGGTTACAGTTATTGCATAACCTTCATTGATGACTATTCCAAGAAAACCTGGATCTATTTCCTGAAGGCCAAGTCAAAGGTCTTTGAGAGGTTTCAAGAGTTCAAGACTCTTGTGGAGAACCAAACAGGAAAGAATATTCAGGGTTTGACTACAGACAACGAGAGTGAGTACACCTCCAATGAGTTCATGGATTATTGTTCAACAGAGGGGATCAAGAAGGAGCACAATGTGCCCCATACCCCACAACAAAATGGAGTTGCAGAGCGAAAGAACAAGACGATGGTTGGAGCAGCCAAGGCCATGCTATTTGATCAAGGATTACAACTATTCCTCTGGGTCGAGGAATACAATATTGCAGTATACATTCAGAATAGGTGTCCCCACACAGCTTTGGGGGGGAACACACAAGAGGAGGTTTTCACAAACACCAGGCCAGATGTGAGTCACATTCACATATTTGACGGTGTCTACTATTGTCATGTGCATGCTGACAATAGGAAGAAGTTGAACCCTTCTGGAGAGAAGGGGTTACTTGTTGGTTATAATGAGATTTTGAATGCATATAGAGTTTACATTACTGCTTGCAAGAGGATCATTGTGACTAGGGATGTCCAGTTCAATGAGGACAGGGCCTTGTGGAGATCTCTGGACTTACCAGCAGAGTAGCAGCCAGCACAGGAGTCGAGGGTCAAGTTGGAGGAGCCATATGTACAAGTATAGATACAGACACAGAGCACAGGTTCTGGTGGTCAGAGGAAGTCAAGTGGACAGTGTTATCTCCCAAATAAATTAATTTTCAATAGGTTAAACTCAGACAAGTTATTTTTTCAGTGTAGTGAAGATTTCGGGGTATATTATGAAAGATGTTTGGGTAATTAACAAAATTGGAATGCTTGGTGTTTTGTTTTTCAAGAAAATTTGAAAGTTTAGCTTTTGGTGGCTTAGGTGAACTTTTCAATAGTTCATTAGCCATCGAAAATCCCAGCTGTCGACAACTAACAATTTGGACTATGGATTAAGTTAACCACCGAAAGCTTGTTGACGTCGTTTTTAATAAAATTTTCGAAAGGGAGCTTTCGGTGGCTTAGGAAAACTTTTCAACAGTTCATTAGCCATCGAAAATCCCATATTTCAGCAGCTTAACAATTTGGTCCAGGAAGACATTTACCACCGAAAGCTCATTAACTACGTTTTTGGATAAATTTTGGAAAAGAAGCTTTCGATGGCTTAGGAAAACGTACCAAAGGTTCATTAGCCACCAAAAATCCTAGCTTTCGGTAGCTTACAAATTAGACCCAAGATGTCCTTAACTGTCGAAAGCGCCAAAAGAGGAAAACTGTTAGCATATCCATTGAAATCAAACAGTGTTAGCATGAGGCACGTCATGATCAAGTACTTAACCGCCGAAAATACTGGGGGACTGTAGAAAATCATGAGTTGGTGAATAAAAGGTCGTCATTGAACTGAAGTGACTGATAGAGACCAAAACCCTAGCCTACCCTCCATTTGTCCCATGACTATAGTTGAGCCACCAAGAAACATCAAGTCCCAGTTAAAAATAATTGCTGTGATGACTAACTCGTGGTTCTCACAAGAGTTTACCGTCATCTTACTCAAGCACTAATAAACTGATTAACTCCTCAAACTCAGCACCATATCCTTAGTACACTCCACATTTCTCTACATGCATACTCACTGCTCCAGGCCATCCCTGAAACCAACGCGCTAATCTCCTTCACATAATTTGAATTTTGATTTTTGCAGGTACTAGAAGCACAGTTCAGAGATGAAGAAAGGAGGAGGGCCTGCCCTTAGACAAGAGTTAGGAGACATTAGCTATCTTGAGTCACATCTAAAAGTATGCCAATTCTTCAAAGATGCAAGTTGTTACAGGTTCTGTGAGAAAATCTAGGGTTCCCACTAGCAAGTGGTAGAAGCCTTTGCTCTTTCTTTTGATGGCTCTAAGGCATTGATAAGCAAGGAAGAGTTCCAGGTTGATGAAACCCTAATAGCAGAAGTAGCAAAACTCCTAAGGACTAGGGAGAAATGGTTTAAGACCACCATTACTAAGGATGTGGAATTTAGGTCCTACTTAAAGCCTGAACGCAAGAACGTGGTATGGAAGAAAAGCATCCTATCCACTTGGCTTAAGGAGAAGTGGCAGCAGTTACTAAAAGCAATCCCGGTTTATATAACCTATGAAGGTAGGTATAATAGGGTGATGATATATCACTTAAAATTGATGAACCATTTTACAGGAAAAATCCCTTTAAACCTTCCTTTCTACCTCCACAAAAGCCTAACCAAGATGGCCCACCAGGTCAAGGCCCAGCCCACCAAAATTACAAGGAGGTTATCTCACCATGGCCCGATAAAACTCATTGTCCAAGAATTGCTGCAAAGAAGAAACATAGCATGTTCATATTTGTTATTCTCGAATGAGTTTGAAACATGCTTACCACCAGAAGACAAAGGAAAGTGCCCTTCAAAGAAGTACACCACTCCCAGGTGTGGCAAGAGGAAGAGGAGGGCTATCTCACCAGTGATAGTGGATCATCTCTCTCTAACTTCTAAAACCAACCAAGCCAAAAGAAGTCTGTACTTCAATGGAAAGGAGAAGGAGGCCCCAGCACAAAGTGAAAATATACTTAACCTACCCTACTAAGATTCAGAAGAATAAAAGGAGCAGGAAGTTGACCTAACCAAGTAGGTTGCAGCAGAACATGAGGAGTTTTCTTCACCAACACCAAGGGAAGGTCAATAGGAACCAATGGCAGAGACCTCCTCAAGCAAACCTAGGTCTCAGAGAATAAACCGGCCATTAGGGAAAATACATGAACTAGAGGTCTTAGACAGAGAGATCAAAAGAAATAATGCAATATCAACCAAGAGGAATACTGAGTTGCACAATTCTCTTTTAGAAATGAGAGGGATGCATGTCATGCTGAAAAGGAGAAATCTAAGATTTATGAAGGACAACTCCAGGCTCTACAGAATGATCACACTGTTGAGGTTGTAGAAGAAAAGCTCAAACCCTAGCTCTCAAGTTCACCTTGCGCTGGAAACCCTAGCAGAGGGAGCAACAAGCTTTCAAGATCCTGAGACAGCTCATTCTGTTGCTGCTCTGCCAAAACCTATGCAAATTGAAGAAATATCGAAAGGACAGAGGTAAAAGCAGTAAAATAATGATTAAAAGGCTGATTAAAATTTTGCAGAAACAAAGCTTTCGGTGGCTTAGGAAAACACAACAGTTGTTCATTAGCCACTGAAAGTGGAGCTTTCAGCAGCTTACAGACCCAGGATTCTGTGTCCTTAACCAATGAAAGCACAAAAGGGGGCAGAAAGATATGTTTGCACACATAACCAATTTTGGCGGATACAAACACCTCAGGGGTGAATTATGAAGCTAAAAATTGATGAAAGGCACCAGTGGAGGGGGTCTGTTCCAGTTTTGAGGGTGCCATCAAGGTGAAATGGGTCACAAACCCTATCTACTTTTGACAAACCGAGGCTTATCTGTCAAATAACATGTCATAGCTCTAATTCAGTGATCACTACGGTTGTTAAAGAGTTTAAGGAGTGAACAAGTATTAGAGTTAGATAGACTAGCACTTAGATTAGGGTTTTGGACCTAATTTTGCAAAAACAAGTATGTTATCTATTTTTAGTAAATCAGATCCAATTTTTCAGGATCTGAAATAAATTTTGTAAAGGCTATAAATCCTAAGATTTATGTTGCAGCAAAGGTTCGACTTCAGAGACTTTTAGATCCTTATTGTTATCAAGCTTCTCACGTTATTCATCATTTAAGATAAGCTCTTTTGACATTATATGTTCAGGGTCCATTTATTTTCTGTTATGTACTTATGCTTGAATGTATGATTCAGGTTTATTCTTTTTATCTAATGGCAGATAGCTGTCATCCTATCTATGTGTGATGAGTTGAAATTACAAGTATTTTTCCTTGTTATGATTAGCCATTCATATGTGATTGCTTTATATATGAATCTGCCAGCATAGTAAGTTCTCCATTTATTCACGTTATTATCAACCCTCTGAACATGGGTGGTTAGAAGCCTTATCTTTTGATTGAGTTTTATGCATGTCTTGAGTGTGTGAGGTCCTTTAGGTCATCTAACTTGATCCATTTAGAAAAACCATTAAAAACATTTAAGTTATCAGGCATCCTCGAGCTGCAACCTAGAGGAGTTTCCTGGAGTGATAACAAATTGGCGCCATTGCTGGGGAGAGGAGATTGAAGCTCAAATTCCCTGGGAGACGACATAGATCCTACTTTGATGATAGACAAAGTATAGACACTATTCTGGTTGTAATCATCTATCTGGCGACTCCATTGGAATAAGGTGGCTTCAAGAAGACCAAGTACCAGAGCAAACCCTCAAGGGCCACCAGTAACACCTATTTCAGATCCAGAGGAGATTCTAAGAAGCGCCAGGGTTTCACTAAGACAGACCTCCAGACCTGCAAGAGGACCTAAATCAGGTATTTCAAAAGGTATTGCTGCTGTTATGTCAAATAGACCTGCATTTCAATCTTCTTCTGCTGAAACATATAATTCTTAGGAATTTATAGTTGAATCAGAAAATTTTAGGGTTGAGGAATCTTTAAGCACTGCTGCTTATGTAGATCCCATCCCTGGTGACTCCACTGAGATAAATCCACCCCGAATACTTTCTCAGCTACCACCTACACCAGCAGTATCTCCTTCCACCCTTTCCATACCCACTTCCAATATGGCTGCCCCTTTGAGAAAAATGGAAAGGATCCTTGTTGCCGGATACGCCCCTCTGAATTTCCCTAACCCCCTCTCTGCTATGCCTATTGGAGATTATGTCAAATACATGCCTAAGTTTACTGGGTAGGGAGATTTCACAGCTAAAGAACACTTAGAGGCCTTCTACAGTTATGCTGAGAACATAAACATTGAACAAGAGGATGTGTGGACTAGGGTTTTTGTGCAAAGTCTAGATGGCCAGGCTAGGAAATGGTTCAAAGAGTTTCCTGCTGGATCAATAGCATGCATTGAAGCCCTAGATGACATATTTTTGAAGAATTGGGGAGAGAGAAGAGACCACCTTTACTATATCACTGAGTTTAGCAACCTGAAGAGAGAGAATGGTGAGTTTGTTTCTAACTTCACCAAAAGATTTAACAAGATGTTCAGCAAGATCCCTGCTGAGATCAAGCCAACTTACACTTCAGCCAAAATAACCTATGTCAATGCCTTTGATTCTGAGTTCTACCTTCTTCTCAGAGAAAGAAGATCAGCTTCTCTACCACGCATGCAAGATGCTTCTCTTGAATTTGAGTCCAATATCGTGGCATCTCAGAAGCTTAAGGGAAAGGTGGATATGAAGAAGCAACCCGACGATCCTCTTGGGGCCTCTTCATGAGAGAATAAAATTGAGAAAATGGACAAAATGTTGAATAGTTTGATAGCTAAAATGTCTAGGCTTAAATACCAAGGGAAAATACCTGTGAGGGGTAAAGGGCCAAATGATTTTGCTCCCAGAAACCCTAATTTTGTCCCTTACAGAAGAAATAACCCACCAGCTCAGATCCTTCAAAGGGATAGGAATCAAGCCGAGGATCAAAGGATCAGAGCTCCTTTTCAAAATGTTGTACTAGAAGAAGAGCCAGAGTTCACTCAGGAAGAGGGAGAGGCAGAAGACAATATCAACTGTATGGAAGATGAAGTTGATCTCTCTTTCCTGACACAAGAAGACTATGAGGAAGCCCTCATGAATGAGCAGATCGTGGAAGAATATTTATATTAGGAAAATGATCAGGAAGGTTATAATTTGAGATCCATTATTGTTGCTCCTATGAAGAAGGGTCCTGCCCCCACAAAGCAGCCTGCTCCTCCTGCTAAAAATATTGCTGCTACTGCAAAGAAGAGGACTGTTCCTCCAAAACAGTGGCAAAGGCCATTACAACCATCAAACCATGATCCTTTTCAGCTCAAAGCCACACCACAAGAGGTAAGATCTTCTGAAAAATTATCCTATGCTTTCAATATTGAGTCAGAAATTTAGAAGTTAAAAATCCCTTTTCCCTTGATAGAGCTGATGAAGAATGATGCCTTCAAGTCATCCATACTGAAATCTCTTTAGCCAAGGACACCCATAGATGCTGACTTTGTGAACTTTCAGGATGATAACCCCGTAGTAATCCTAGGTCCTATGATTGAAGAGCTGGATGAGTCTTGCCCACCTTTTTACATATCTTTGAACATCCATGATAAAATCCTTCACAACTGTTTGTTAGACTCATGAGATTCCCATAACCTAATGGCAAAAGCAGTGATGGATGAGCTTGGCCTCATCATTACAAAACCCTACCATGATCTGTTCTCATTTGACTCTAGGAAGGTCAAATGCCTGGGCCTCATCAAATATCTTGTCATAAACCTGTCCCAGCTGCCTTCAAAAAGTATAGTGATGGACATAGTAGTGGTTGACATCCCACCTAAGTTTGGCCTCCTTTTGTCTCGCTCATGGAGTAAAAGGCTAGGTGATACCCTTCATATGGACCTTACATATGCTGCAATCCCAATGTTTGGAGGGGAGACCAAGAGACTCTATAGGGAGAACTAGTTCACCTACATCATCAATAATTCCAAAAACTCTATAAACCATCCCATATATGCAGTAGACATAGACTTTGGGGCATGCATCCTGCAGATAGATGATTCCCAACCAACATCCATACAGCTCAAAAAGTCTACCTATCAGCCCCCTGAGGAGGTAACCACCTCTGTCTGGAGCATGTTTTTTGATGGGGCCAGTACTCCAACCTCAGTAGGTGCAGGTGTAGTTTTGATTTCTCCATCAAAAGAGACCATCCATCTACCTTATAAACTTGATTTCAAGACTACTAACAATATAGCAGAATATGAAGCATTGTTGTTAGGAGTGAAGGCTTCCAAGGAAATGGGGATCATGTGCTTGAAGATATTTGGAGATGTAGATCTTATCATACATCAGGTCAACAACACTTTTCAAGCAAAGAATGTCAGACTGAAGGCTTACAGAGATGAGGTATGGAAGCTCAGGGACTCTTTCATGTTTTTTGACCTCTCATACATACCGAGAGATATGAACCATCTAGCTGATTCCATTGTTGTCTCTGCAAGTCTGTTTACTCCCCCTTTTCCTCCTAAGCTGTGCTCTGATATCCAAGTTAAGTACAGGCCATCCCTACCTGATAATGTGAAATTTTGGAAGGTCGTTGAGAATGATGACGAGCTTAGTAAATTCCTCCAGGTAGTAGATGAATTTTCTGATATGCATATTGAGCAAGAAAACCTAAACATGGAAGAATCTTAGAGGCTCAAGTTAAAAGATAAAGTAGGTGATCAGAACATTGTTTAGTTCCCTAGTAATTATATACCTCGGGGTTTGGTACCCCTGGAAGAGTTATTTGATCATAATGATGTCCCTTTTAAACCTGCCAAAAAGGAGAAAGATCTTATTGTCCAAGAGAAAAACATAGGGAGCCAAAGTCATCCAAAATCCATAAATCTGTCCACTGAGTTGACTGCTGATCAGAGGCCAAAATTTTGTAGTTTGATGAAAGAGTTTGCTGATATCTTTTCCTAGGAATACAGTGACCTGAAAACCTATGACACTAGTATCATCCAACACAGGATTCCCCTGGAGAAGGACATTGTCCCTTTCAAACAGAAGCTGAGATCCATTAGCCCTCTCCTACTGCCTGTGATTGAAAAATAAATCCAAAAGCTCCTTAAAGCCAAAATCATAATTCCCCTCAGGTATTCCAAATGGATTGCAAATTTAGTGGCGGTAAGGAAGAAGAACAGGGAGATTAGTTTATGTGTGGATTTGAGAAACCTGAACAAATTCTCCAAGAAAGACAACTATCCACCACCCAAGATGGAACATCTGTTGCAAAGAGTCTCAAGGGCTACTATCATGTCATTCCTAGATGGTTTCTTTGGATACAACCAAGTTGTTGTGCACCTTGATGACCAAGAAAAAACTGCATTTACCACTCCCTAGGGCACCTTCATGTATCCAAAAATGGCATTTGGGATGATGAATGACGGGGCCACTTTCCAGAGGGCCATGGACATAGATTTTGTGGGGTTGAAAGACAAATTTGTTCTCATATATCTTGATGACCTCACTGTTTACTCCAACAACCATGAAGAGAATTTGCAACACTTGAGGAGGGTGTTTCTAAAATGTAGAAAATTTGGGACTCTCTCTGAACCCAAAGAAGTCTCAATTTGCACTCAGTGAGGGCAAACTCCTGGGTCACATAGCTTCAGCTGAAGGTGTGAAGATTGATCCTGTTCGAGTTGAAGCAATCTAGAAGTTGTCCATACCTAGGTCCAAAAGGTATTTTCAGTCATTTCTGGGTAAGATATATTTTGTCAGGAGGTTTATCCCAAAATTTTATGAGTTGGTAAAGCACATAACCTCTATGTTGAGGACGGAAGTTGAAATCAAATGGACAGAGCAAGCAAGAAGCTCTTTTGAAGACATTAAGAAGGTTATCATGGAAGCTCCCACTCTGATTAGTCCATACTGCACCAAGGGTTTCTACATTTTCTCCTTTGCATCTTATGACACAGTGGTAGTAGTGTTGTTACAGAAAGATGATGAATGCCTTGATCACCCCATTGCCTTTTTCAGCAAAAAATTGAAGTATGCTGAATTGAAGTATCATCCTATTGAAAAGCAGGCCTATGCTCTAATCAAGTCACTAAAAGCCTTCAGAATTTACATTTTACATGTAAAGGTCTTGGCTTATGTTCCTTCAGCTGCTATGAAGGATGTTTTGACACAGCCTGATATTGATGGGAAGAGATCTAAGTGGGTGGCGAAGCTGATTGAGTTTGACATAGAAGTAAAGCCCACCAAGATGGTGAAAGGACTAGGCCTAGCTAAGCTTATGGCAGAAGAAAATTACGAGCTACTAGGCATGAATCTTATTGGCATAAGTTCAACCAACTTGCAGACAGAGGTAGAAGCATAAACATCAAAAAAAATAGTCGAGGAGCAGCATGACAGTCAACAAGTAGCTGAGAACTTATCCTCATGTGAGTGGTACTCAGGTATTATTCATTTCTTGCGAAATTTATAAGTCCCCCTGGACTTACTCTAAATCAGACACAGGATCTTAAGCTTAAGTCTGTTAAATTTTGTGTAATTGATAAGCTGTTGTATTAAAAAGATATGTCTGGTGTTTTGATGAGATGCTTAGATAAAGAAGAGTTAGTTTAGGTCATGCATCAGTTTCATTCAAGCACATGTGGAGGCCATCATTACTGGAATACCGCAACCCACGAGATTTTGAGGGCTGGGTACTATTGGCCTATTCTTTTTTCTGATGTGTGTACCTTTGTGAGAGCCTGTGACAAGTGCCAAAGATTCATGGGAAAGCAGTAGCTCATATCTTTGCCCCTTAGACCTATTGTAGTGAATGGTCCTTTCCAGCAGTGGGGTCTTGATTTCATAGGTGAGATTAATCCTTCATCAAGTGGTCCGCACAAATGGATCCTAGTAGCCACAGACTATTTCACCAAGTGGATAGAGGCAGTCCCTACAAGGAATGCCACTCACCAGGTCATCATGAGGTTTTTATATGAGAACATCTTTATTAGGTTTGGCTGCCCAGTAAGGCTAGTGACTGATAATGCACCAGCTTTCAAATCCAGTGCATTGGTTAACATGTGTGAGTCAATGGGCATTCAATTGGTGCATTCCACTTCCTATTACCCTCGAGGCAATGGCCTTGCTGAGTCATCCAATAAAAGCCTAGTTAGAATCATCAAAAAATTATTGGATAATAATCAGAAGAGCTGGGATTCTAAGCTAAAATTTGCTCTATGGGACGATAGGGTGACTGACAAGGATCCATAGGGACTTCTCCTTTCAAGTTGGTTTATGGTAATGAGGCCATTTTTCCCATTCAGTTGATTCTTCAAGTTTCAAAATTCTTTCAGGAGGAACAGGATGACCCAAATGACATGGTGAGGAGGATGCTTGATTTGGTGGAGTTGCAGCAAGTCAGGGAACATGTGATGGAAAAATCAAATGCTCATCAAAAGAGGATCAAGATTATTTTTGACAAAAAGGAAAAGGTGGACAACTTTCAGGTTGGAGATTGGATTCTCAAATTGGATACTGTTAGGAAATACAAGGGAAAGCATGGAAAGTTTGACTCTCTATGGATAGGCCCTTTTGTGATAGCGCAGGTGCAGTAGAATAACACCTTCAAATTGCAAAATCTGGAAGGAGAGGAGGTGTTTGATGGCCCAGTAAATGGGTGATTTCTGAAACTCTATTTCATGTGAGGCTTTAAGGCCTTGTTATTGTAAAATATTATTTAGTTGATTGTTTTTGTTTTTAACAAAATAAGACTCCATTCCCAATGGAACAGTAGAAGATAGGCTTAGTTCTTATTTTTTAGCAAAATGCATTTTGCTCTAGGGTTCTTGGGACCTCGCAGAGAGGTTCCCATCCCCGAGTAGGAGCCATATGTTATATCCTAAATAAATTATTTTTCAATAGGTCAAACTCAGACAAGTTATTTTTTCATAGTAGTGAAAATTTTAGGGTATATTATGAAAGATGTTTGGGTAATTAACAAAATTGGAATGCTTGGTGTTCTATTTTTCAAGAAAAATTCAAAGTTTAGATTTCGGTGGCTTCGATGAACTTTTCAATAGTTCATTAGCCATCGAAAAGCCCAGCTTTCGGCAGCTAACAATTTGGACTAAGGACTGTGTTAACCATCGAAAGCCTGTTGACGTTGTTTTTAATAAAAATTTGTAAAGGGGGATTTTGGTGGCTTAGGCAAACTTTTCAACAGCTCATTAGCCACCAAAAATCCCAGCTTTTGGCAGATTAACAATTTGGTGCAGGAAGACATTAACCACCGAAAGCTGACTAACTACGTTTTTGGAAATTTTGGAAAAAAAGCTTTCAGTGGCTTAGGCGAACGTACCAACGGTTCATTAGCCACCGAAAATCCTAGCTTTTGACAGCTTACAAATTAGACCCAAGATTTCCTTGACCACCGAAAGCATCAAAAGAGGAAAACGGTTAGCATATCCATCGAAATCAAACATCGCCAGCATGAGGCACATCATGATCAAGTACTTAACCGCCAAAAAGACTGGGGGATTGCAGAAAATCATGAGTTGGTGAATAAAAGGTCATTATTGAACTGAAGTGACTAATAGAGACCAAAACCCTAGCCTACCCTCCATCTGTCCCATGACTGTAGTTGAACCACCACGAAACATCAAGTCCCAGTTAAAAATAATTGTTGTGATGTCTATCTTGTGGTTCTCACCAGAGTTTATCGTCATCTTACTCAAGCACCAATCAACTGATTAACCTCTGAAAATCAGCACCATATCCTTAGTACACTCCACATTTCTCTGCATGCATCCTCACTGCTCCAGACCATCCCTGAAACTAGTGCACTAATCTCCTTCACATAATTCAAATTTTGATTTTTGCAAGTACTAGAAGCACAGTCCAGATATGAAGAAAGGAGGAGGGCCTGCCCTCAGACAAGAGTTAGGTGACATTAGCTATCTTGAGTCACATCCAGAAGTATGCCAATTCTACAAAGATGCAGGCTGTTATAGGTTCTATGAGAAAATCCAAGGTTCCCACTAGCAAGTGGCAAAAGCATTTGATCTTTCTTTTGATGGCTCTAAGGCATTGATAGGCAAGGAAGAGTTCCAGGTTGATGAAACCCTAATAGCAGAAGTAGCAGAACTCCCAAGGATTGGGGATAAATGGTTCAAGATCACCATTACTAAGGATGTGGAATTCAGGTCCTACTTAAAGCCTGAACACAAGAACATGGTATGGAAGAAAAGAATCCCATCCACCTGGTTTGAGGAGAAGTGTCAACAGTTACTAAAAGCAATCTTGGTTTATATAACCTGTGAAGGCAGGTATAACAGGGTGATGATATATCACTTTAAATTGATGAACCATTTTACAGGTAGAATCCCTTTAAACCTGCCTTTCTACCTCCACAAAATCCTAACCAAGATGGCCCACCAGGTCAAGGCCCAGCCCACCAAAATCGCAGGGAGGTTATCTCACCATGGGTTGATAAAACTCATTGTCCAAGAGTTGCTGCAAAGAAGAAACATAGAATGGACACATTTCTTATTCTGGAATGAGTTTGAAACAAGATTATAGCCAGAAGACAAAGGAAAGTCCCCTTCAAAGAAATCCACCACTCCCAGGAGTGGCAGGTGGAAGAGGAGGGCTATCTCACCAGTGACAATGGATCATCCCTCTCCAACTTCTAAAACCAACCAAGCCAAAAGAAATCTGGACTTCAGTGGAAAAGAGGAGGCCCCAACGCAAAGTGTAAATATACTTAACCTACCCTACTCAGATTCATAAGAAGAAAAGGAACAGGAAGTTGACCTAACCAAGCAGGTTGCAGCAGAACATGAGGAGTTTTCCTCACCAACACCAAGGGAAGGTCAAGAGGAACCAATGGCAGAGACCTCCGCAAGCAAACCTAGGTCTCAGGGAATAAACCGACTATTAGGGCAAATACATGAACTAGAGGTCTTAGACAGAGAGATCAAAATAAATAATGCAATATTAATAAAGAGGAATACTAAGTTGCACAATTCTCTTCTAGAAATGGGAGGGATGTATGTCATGCTGAAAAGGAGAAATCTAAGATTTATGAAGGACAACTCAAGGCTCTATAGAATGATCAGACTGTTGAGGTTGTAGAAGAAAAAGTCAAACCGTAACTCTCAAGCTTACCTTGCACTGGAAACCCTAGCAGAGGCAGCAACAAGCTTTCAGGATCTTGAGACAACTCATGATGCTGTTGCTTTGTCAAACCCTATGCAAATTGAAGAAATACTGGAAGGACGGAGGTAAAAGCGGTAAAAGGATGATTAAAAGGCTGATTAAATTTTTGTAGAAACAGAGCTTTCGATGGCTTAGGAGAACGCAACAGCTGTTCATTAGCCATTGAAAGCAGAGCTTTCGACAGCTTACAGACCCAGGATTCTGTTTCCTTAACCACCGAAAGAAAAAAAGGGGGCAGAAAGATATGTTTGCACACATAACCGGTTTTGGTGGATACAAACACCTCAGGGGTGAATTATGAAGCTGAAAATTGATGAAAGGCACCTGTGGAGGGGGTTTGTTCCAGTTTAGGTCGATAGTAATGGATTCCAGGCAAGATGATCCTCCACAGAGATATTTCAGACGGAGTGTACCACCAGAGAGGCTTAGTTACATGGCAATGATGATAGATTTGATTAACTATGAACCTTCCATCTTCGGGGAGGATGCACAACATGATGTGTGGCAAGAGGATATGGTTGAGGGGTATGATTCCATTATGAAAAACCAGGTATGGGAGGTTGTGTCTAGTCCACAAGGGAAAAAGGTGGTGGGATCTAGATGGACCTACAAGGTGAAGCATGCAGATGTAAACATGGAGAAGTACAAGGCACACTTCATGGAAAAGGGGTTTTCATAGAAGGAGGGCATTGATCATGAGGAGACCTTTGCTCCTATTTCGAGGTATTCTTCCATTCGGACCATTATATCACTAGCAGCTGAGATGGGTTGGCGTGTCCATCAGATGGACGTCAAGACTACCACCTTCCTCAATGAAGTGATAGAGGAGGAGGTGTATATAGAGCATATAGAGGGGCTTGATGTGGATAACGGGGAGACACATGTATGCAAATTGCATCGAGCTCTTTACGGGCTCAAGCAAGCACCTCGAGCATTGTACTTGAGGATTGACAGCTATCTACAGGAGATGGGATTTCAGCGGAGTGAGGATGACCACAACCTATACTTCTTGATAGGTGAGGTGCCTCTCATACTGGTCTTATATGTGGGTGATCTCTTTTTGATAGGAGATGAGAGGATGATTGGACACTGAAAGTCCAACCTTGCAATGGAGTTTGAGATAAAATACCTTGGATTGATGCATTACTTTCTAGGCTTAGAGGTTTGGCAGAGAGATGGATGCTTCTTCATTAGATAGGGGAAGTATGCAGTACATATCTTGAAGAGATTCAATATGTAGGACTGCAAGCCTATGTCTATACCTCTAGTTTCTAACTGGAGGAAGATTGATGCATCGAGGTCAGATGGATTTGATCCTACCTTGTATCGTCAGCTTATTGGATCACTTATGGATCTGGTCAGCACTCGACCAGACATTAGCTTTGCAGTAAAATCTTTGAGGCAGTTCATGGTGGACCCTCGAAGAGTGCATTGGATAGATGTGAAGCACATACTTCTCTACATGAGAGGTACAGTGGAGTATGGATTGGTTTATGAGCAGAGGGGGAGTGTACAGTTAGTAGGTTTCACAGATGTTGACTGGCCAGGATGTGTAGAGGACCGGAAGAGTACTTCAGGTTGTTGTTTCAACATTGGATCAGGGCTTGTCTCTTGGTTCACCAGGAAGCGGAAGTCAGTTGCATTGAGCTTGGAAGAGGCTAAGTACATGGCATCCAGCATGGCTTCTTGTGAGGGTATGTGGCTGAGGAAGTTACTTTCAGGGTTGTTCGAGTGTGAGCTAGAGGCTATAGAAGTCCACCATGACAATCAGAGTGGCATCAGACTACGTGAAAATCCATTGTTCCATGACCAAAGCAAACACATAGACATCAGGTACCACTTCTTGAGAGATTGCATTCAGAGGGGAACAATTCGGTTGGAGTACATACATACAGACGAGCAGGTGGTGGACATTTTCTCCAAGGCACTTTGCAGACATATTTTTGTGAAGTTCAACGATAAGTTGGGGTTGCTACCGAATCCCTTCCTCGTTGAGAGGGAGTGTTAAACTAGTAGCAACAAAGAAGGTCTTCCTACATGCATGTGTTCTTGCATGCAAAAGACTTAAATTAGAAAACCAGTTGCATTTAATTTAATTTTCCTAAGTTTACTTTGGAAAATAAATTAAAGTGATCTAAATTAACTTTAGTGAAACACTAGTTAAAGTGAAAGTGAAATTAGCGTTTTTGCTTTACCACTAGTTAAAGCGAGAGTGAAATTAGGGTTTTTTCTTTACCTAAAGTTATAAAAGAGAGATCAATTGGTGGAGAGGACACACACAGTTATATTCTGATAGAGACAAGATACAGACATGGAGAGAAAGTCAAACATAGGATTTGGCTGGGAAGACGGAGGAGCCAGCAACAAGATCATCAAGCTTCGTACAGTTGGGTCGAATACTCACATAAGAGGGTGTTGAGGTTTAGCTGGGATTTTCCCAATGATTCTTCTGGGTATTGCATTCGCCAGGTTTGGGAGAATCTGCAGTGATTGTAAATGTTCCATATTTTCTCATAATAAAATCTATTTCTGACTGTTGCACTGATTTTTCCCATCTTGGGGTTTCCATACACAAAATAACTGTGTCATTATTGTGATGTGATGTTGTGATTTATTTCTCAGTTTTATATTTCGCTACATACTGTAAAAGATATTCATGTGTGGTTATGATTAGAGATCTTGCATGCATTGTTAGCCCTATTTTGAATATTAAAGGAAAATTTACAATCCATACATATAGAGTACTCAACATTCCTATGTTCTTAACTTCTGAAAATAAATTAAGACTAATATAGAGTTCTCAACATTTCTATTTTTTTGTTATTTTGAAGAATGGTGACATATTCTTATTGTTTGACATGTTTGGAAATGACAAAAAATAAATTCCTCTTTGTTGATTATACCCATAATGCGTAGCCTCTTACCAATAATCATTAAATAGTAGATGGATCCCATATAAAAAACTAGGTCATTACCCAAAATATGTGCATAATATTGTAGGGATCCTACAAGCCTCCTTGATTGCAATTATATTTGGACTATAATTCTATGAATATACCACTAATATAAATATGCATGTCTATTAAATATTTCCCTTCTCTCTCACTATGAGCCTAATGTTTCCTTGACGGGATTTGATATCAAGTTAAATTGTGGTGATGTAAGGAATCATGTTTGGCCCTATATTCTTATAGTCTTCATTTACAGGATGCCACCATAAACCTAGTGGATGACACCATAAACCTAGGTACAATGCACTAATAGGATGATACCAGTGTCACATACTGTGATTTTTGTGCATACTCTGGTTTATCTAATCAAGTACATACTCTAGTTCTTTGCATTGTAGATTGAAAAATCCTTTTTGTGTATCGAACTAGATATACATAGATTTCCTACTAACACATTAAATGTCAAGAAAAAAATGTGCAGAGCCATAATGAAACAAGTTCCACTAGAGTACTACGTTGCAGATTATCCACCTTATGACCTTTATCTTGATTCATCACAACTTCTGGTTGTTCTCATCAACCATGGTGAATGGCATCAAATCGTAGTATGATTGAAAACATGATTCTAAATGAACGATGCACGAGCACATTTATAATTCCTAGATATGTCCATCCCACAAATAAAATTTGTATAAGCCTCCTTAGCGCCTACTTTCCTTTGAACTAGCACTGGCATACCAAGATCAGAAAATAATTGATCATGGCCAAGAGAAATATGGAAGACCCATGGAATCATTTCGTCCTTCCCACTAGTAAACCACAATTAGAAGTGGAGTAGGCATCCACTGTTGTAAAGGATTTTGACGATGCACTCATAAATCATGTGCCAGAGGATGAAGAATGAGATAGGCCATGAGGATGCCTCTATGGGGAAGATGATTGTGTATTCTTTAATGATGATGAATAGGAGTGTTAAATATAAATTCAAAAGAAAATTTAAATTACACATTATACTGATAGTTAATAACAAAACGACATTGGCAATGAAAATATTTTCCATGCAGCACTGACAAGCTTCTATTGCATGCAGCACAACACAATCCAACACCCTCCAACACCGATTTTAGCGGCACTGATATTTCACCCGAAGGTGAGGAACATTTATGGGGGAGCCCAAGGCAGGGATACAAACCCCTCCCACGTTGATGCAATGGAAAACAACCCAGATGAAAACCCACAGCATGCATCGAGCTTAAAAATGACCGAAAATTTGAGAGGAGAAGACAAGCAAATGCCTGGACACCCTGCTTCAATAACTACAAGTAAATTCCTTCTGAAAGAAAAAGAAATCCCTACCTTACAAATTCATGCAGAAGGTCTTAGGGAACATATACAACACATGAAGGACCATGCTCTTATTGGAAAATTTGTGGGAATCTGGCCCTCATAAGAAGCCCTACTGTGGTGGATAAATGTAACTTGGAAACCCCAGGGACATTACCACCTCCATCTGGGGGCTAAGGGATTCTTTGCGGTTGTCTTCCTTAATATTGAGGATAGAAACAAAATATTTGAAGGAGGGCCATATTTCTTCAACTTTGTCAGACTCTTTCTGAAACCCTAGAAAGAAAGGTCCAGTCCAGAGAAATAAGATCTAACCTTTGTCCCGATTTGGTTCAAGATTTACTCCCTCCCTTCAGAGTCCTAGAATCAGAACATTTTGGAAGCCCTAGGGAACACAATAGGGGAATTTGTTAAAATAGTAGAGTAAACAAAAAGAACGAGATACACCTCGTATTCTCGCATCTATGTATACATGGACACAACAAAATATTTACCTCAAGGCATCAATCTTATCTTGGATGATGAAGAATGGTTTCAACTCATAGACTACAACAAAATACCTTTCAGGTGCAAGCACTGTCACGAGCATGGACACCTATTTGGAGAATGTCCAGAAAACACTCCAACAATAAAAGCAAGGAATTCAAAGATGCAGATGATTTCACCAAAGTATCTGAGAAAAAATGAACGACAAAAAAAACCAAGGCCTGGAGGTAAATAAAAAACCCCTATCCTCTAACGCTTTCAAAGCTCTTCAATTAGAGAATGCGTAGGACAATCCTAATACTAGTAACAAAGAAGCAGATCCGAGGAAAAAAGAGCAATCATATGTAAACCCCTTGAATAGAGAACGGACGTAGAAATGTTGGAGGACAAAACCTATGACATGGACATAGGAGACCTAGATCTAGATGGGATAGAAAAAGCAGTACAATATCTAGAAAAAGGGGTTATCCCCTCTCAGAAAGTGGTTATGCTCAAGAAATCCATTATCAAAACCAGAAAATAAAAAATCCTCGGAGTGGGCACTGAAAAACTGACACCAAAATACATGAAGTAATAAAAAAATATCGCAATGAAAGATGCTGAAGAAGAAGTAATCAACAACGCATCAAGGACATAGGGAAAACATTGGTAGCCCTAGGACAATTTCCCACTATAGAGGCAGCATTTTCCATACCATGCAAACCCTCCCAATGAAGCTCATCCCTTGTATTATCAGAGGCTACAGTGCCACTAAAAAAAGAACAGTTGCTAAAAATGAAAATCGTCATCGAAAAACCTACTGTCATGTTTATATAGGAAACTAAGTACTCAGAAGAAAAATTTAAAGCTTTGGTGGCAAAAATCTGGAAAGGTAGTGAGTCGATATCTATCGATGCCATAGGAACAGCCAAAGGAATAGGTATTATCTGGAACCCTCTAGAGATGTGCATCTCTAATTTCCTAAAAACGAGATTCACCATAAAGACTGATTTTCACATCATTCGAACCAGCCTCAAGGGCATTCTCACCAATGTCTATGGGCCCTTCTTGCTTGCACCTTAACATGATTTTCTAAACTCTCTTAATCTTATGAATCAATGGGTTGGACAAAAACATTGGATCTTAGGGGCAGATTTCAATCTCATCTGAAACCTCAGGGAAAAAAAAAGGGGAAGTGTGCACCCTAAGTTCATCAAACACATCCTTCGATAATTTTATCAAAGAATTAGCACCAATGGACATCAACAAAGCCAACAACTTATACACTTGGAACAACAAACGATCTGGAGATAGACATGTTGCTTATAGAAAGGACCGCTTTCTAATCTCAGAATCCATACTCATAGGGGGTGGATATCTCTTTGCCCTTATCCTTCTCGCGACAATCTCTGACCACTGGCCCATCAGTCTCAATTGGAATATATTAGGGGAACACTTGATAAGACCGTTCATATTCGAAAATTTTTGGCTCTCACACCCTGATTTTGTTGGTTTATTGGTCAATACTGAGAGAGGGGGGGGGGGTGAATCAATATTGTTAACTTTTTACTATTTTAACCACTTTTAAATCTATCATTAGAAACACNGCCCAATAAGGTAAACCACCAATACGTCCTATTACTGCAAAATTGTTATTTACAAATAATTTTTCCTGCTACTACAGACAAGTATGGTATTACACGATGTTTACCGATACCAATTGGAAGGAGGCTACAACACCCTATTTGATCAGTGTCAACTGAAAGGATGCTACGACACCCTATTTACCAATGATAATTGGAAGGAGGCTATGACCCCCTCGTTTATCAGCTGCTACTGAAAGGATGCTACAACAACCTGTTTTGTTAGCTACGACTGATAGGATGCTCCTACACCCTATTTACCAGCTTCTGTTGGAAGGAGGCAACAACCTCCCGTAGGCTTGTTTCCTGCCCTAGCTCCACCCTACCACCCTAATTTTTTTTTTCTGTAATATGTTAGATTTCTTTCTCCCGCTATACTCTATCACACCCACCGGTCTCAGTCTTATGCTATGGCTACATCAATATCGATTAAATAGACACTTCTCTCACTCATACTTCTGCATACAAGTATATTTATGTTTCGTATGGATGCGTGTCTTTATTCAGGAAACATATCCTTTCACAATCATGCCCTTTCAAATATGATTGTCACACCTTTTCAACAATCTCTGACTAGCGATTTTTAATTAAATAATTAATTAAAAACTTCTTGATCACTTCTGATGTGCGAGCTCCCTTCTTCTATGATTGTAGGATTTTTCAAACCAGTTCCTATGGAATTCCTCTCCTCCATCAACGAGAATACTCTATCTTCCGACCTTTGGCCTTCTCTTTTTCTCACGCATGTGGGCTTCTTTTGTTCCTCTGCAAGATATCTTCATCGCAGGCTCATATGTACACATTTCTCTCGCATAGCACGGTCTTCACCTTCCACCTATGAGTTTCATGTTGGGCATTCTTATTTACCATTTATGGACGCACCTCATAATTCATTTCCGCAGCTCAGCTTAACATTTTTGATGCTTCTGCAATATCCTTCTCGAAAATCAATCAAGGCCATTTGATCTAATTTTGAATCTTTCTGGTCCGTTGATCTAGCACATATGATTTCCTCCTCGAAATCATATTTTAGCACCATGATTTGCTCATCAACGATTCCCCGTCGTTGATCTTCGTCGGGCATTTTCCTGATCGTCGATCTCCAGATTTCAGGATGCGAGATGTTGAATATCCATTTTATCCTTTCTGCAAACTTCTTTCCATAATCTCCTTTCTGTAAGATTCTTTCTGCAAGCTTTTTTCCACACCGTTGATCTGTTTTAGCGAAACTAACTTTAGCCGTCCGATCTCTCCAGATTTCTGGATGTGGGATGTGGGATGTCAACTGTCTGATTTTTCCTTTCTACAAACTTCTTTCTGCACACTCCTTTCTACATGCTTCTTTCCGCACCGTCGATCTATTTTAGTGTAACTAACTTTAGTTGTCCGATCTTTCCACATTGTGGGTTGTGGGATGCGGAATCACACTTTCCTATTTTGGACTTCCTCAATTTCCTTTCCACAACTTTTATTCTGCACCGTCGATCGTTTGCGGAGTGTTTCCTTACCATTGATCTTGTGGATTCCGGGATGCGGGAAGCAGAATGACACTTCCCTAGTTTGGACTTCCACGATTTCCTTCCGCAACTTTGTTTCCTCATTTTCTTGGACCATTGATTTCATTACGGATTTACCCCTAACCATCCATCTTGATCTTTTGCGGAAATTTGGATTTTTCACCTATCTTTTGCATAACTGATCCTTAACCGTCGGATCTCATGCAGGATGCTTCCTGACCATCGATTTCAGATCAAATGCGAATCTCACCATGACTTTGCAGATCTATACGATTTCTTTATGGAAATCCTCTGCAATTGTTTCTAACAGTTTTGAAGACTTATATACATAGATAATTTCATCATGCTGCGTTAACTCTGCCATGGTATCTTTTGCTTATCCTTTGTACTTCATAAGCAACTTTGTTATCACTACCTTAGTATTTCATCATAATTAGAACACCATCATATTCCATGTCATCATATGTGTCATGCCACATCCTCAACTATGCTATCATATTCCTTGTCATCATATGTGTCATGCCACATCCTCAACTATGCCATTTTCCTAAACTATGCCATATTCCTCATGTATTTCACTGATTTTGTCCTGCCATCGAATTCATTGGTTATTCCTTTGTCATTCGTGAACACCTTTGACATCAATGACAACTGTATACTCAACAATCTCCCCCTTTTCCATTGATGGAAACCTCTAAACATTCTCCCCCTTTGACAACAATGACAAATGATAACCTGTTATGCCAATGATGTACCTATTTTGATATAGGATTTCCTATCTTTCTACTTTCTGACAACTCCCCTATCATCATATCTCCCCTTTGTTAACTGAATTGTGTTATTTAATCAATGTATTATCATTTATATTAACACTTCCTTTCTTGCAACAGGTTCTTTGATGATAGCTTAACTGATAGATCCATGGACTCCCCCTGACACTATTCTTCCTCTCCTTTGTCAACATTTTGTGACAAAGTTTACACTCAACATTTTTTTCACACTCTTCCATTTTCTGTCTAGGATACATGCTTTTTTTATTTATTTAAATTATATTCATGCTGCCATATCTAATAGTCTATTCTACCTGTAAGTTAAATGGCTTCCACTTTTACCATAATTCCTTAAACCTATGTATTTAGATCTTCATATAGAAACCTAGCATATACTGCTGGATTCTTTTGGATTTTAGATCTATATTATCAACTGTCCAGAAACCCATAACTTCAGATCCTCAACACAGAGATTACTTCGTTTTATTACATAGTTTCTCTGGTCTCACTATCTCAGACACAAAGACTCATAACCTCAACCTTTTCCTTTGTCAATGCTGAACTCATCCTGCTACCTTATCAATAGACTGAATTTTTATTTTTAGACTTGAGTTTTCTTCTTCTGTCAATAATTTTTATGTGTCATGACTTCAAATACTAAGTGAACATAATCATCTTGATCTTCTATTTTATTGCAGACATCACGGTCTTCATGACTCTCACATTTTGTTGTTCTCACATTACTTCATACTTTCTCTTATGTCATCCATACACCAACCTTGATCACCCATCATCTTTGAAGAAGATAGCTTTCAATATACTTCAACATTAGATACCAATTGAATTTTTCTTAGATGCTAATTGGAATTTCTTGACTTCAACTCCCCTTGAATATATGATCCTTTCTAATGTTATTTTCAGGGTTTTATTTAAATCATGAGATATCTTTTAGGAAAGGATCCCACAGTCATCACTACATCCTTCTTCATCATCTTTATTTTTATCGGTGTATCCTTTTACATCTCCATATTGTTTTTCCTTATAATGGATGCCCTTTTTATCTGTGGCATAATTATGTTCATCGTCATCTTTGGAGACTTCACTGATGTTTGAAATATTTATTTCTTCTACATCTTTGGACTTTTCCTTTCTTCTCCACATCTTTCCATGAGGTATTCTGCTTACTGGTTTTTTATTTCTTTGTTCCTTGGTTTTTATCTTCCATACATTTTTCTGAGTTTCCTAGGAAGATCTACATGTACTATTCTTGCAATGTTTCGAAAGTGTCCAATATGGTGACATATGAAACAAATAAGTATTTTTCCATTAGAGATGTAGGTGTCTTCTTTCCTTATCAGACCTTCATCTTCTTCTTTGATTCTACAATCATTAGCCTTGTCACCAAACTTGTGACAGTAATGACAATATCCATAAAATGTATGTTTGGAGAATCTATGGTTTTTCTGCTTGTAATGACTCTTTTCTTTTGCAAGTCTTCTGAAATTTTTCATCTTGGGAGGATGAGAAGAATTATGATAACTGGACTTCATTTCCTTGTGATTCTTATGCTTCCTGGGTGTATCTTTGGAGGAATCATGTTGACATTTAACATTTTCAACATTTTCATGAATGATGGAGCTTGATACTTTATGATTATATCCAAGACCTGTTTTATCCCTGGGGGATCTTTGTAAGCTGAGGACTTTATTAAGAACTTCAGTACTTTCCTTGAACTTCTCACGAACATTTAGTTGATCTTTTAGCTTCTTTACTTCTTCCTTGAATTCAACAACTTCTTGTTTTAAGATCTTGACCTCTTCCATACTAGCCAACACTTGTTGTCTTGAATTGTGTAGCTCTTCTTAGAGGGTTTTGACTTCCTCTTCTTTTGACTTCTTCTCTTCTTGATATTTTGACAATTTTTCTTTCAAGACTTTGTTCTTTTTCCTACATTTTTCAATTTCATCTACAACAGCCATGTATAGGGATTCTATGTTCACTTCTGATTCCTCATTTGAGTTTGTTGTCCCTATAAATAAATTTTCTTCATCTTCACTGACATCCTCGAGAATAGCACGTCTTCCTTCTACTCTTTGCTTAATTGAGTAGAGGTATTTTATCTTGTCCCAAAGTTCTTTTTCAAAGTTACATTCACCTATTTTCTCTTTGACATCATCAGGTAATCCAACAAGGATTGACTCCATTGCCATTGAGTTACTCTTCTTGGATTTTTTTTTGAGCTAGAGTCCTTATCCTCTTTGGTGGGAAGTAATCAGTGATCACTGAATTCCATACATCATGTCCCAACGCATTTAGATAAATTTTCATTCTTGTACTCCAAAATATGTATTCTTCTTTTCTAAGTATTGGAGATCTATTTACTGTGTAAACCTCTTCTTGTTGATCCATAGTGGTTTTAATGGGATCTTCCTTCCAGTGGTTAAACTGTAGTGAAGGAACCCGTTCTGATGCCAATTGTTGGTTTATTGGTCAATACTAAGAGGGGGGGTGAATTAGTATTGTTAATTTTTTACTATTTTAACCACTTTGAAGTCTATCATTAGAAACACATAACAACAATAATACACATAACACAATTTTAACGTGGAATCCCAATAGGGTAAACCACCAATACATCCTATTACTGCAAAATTGTTATTTACAAATAGTTTTTCCTGCTGCTATAGACAAGGATGGTATTACACCCTGTTTACCAATAACAATTGGAAGGAGGATACGACCCCCTAGTTTATCAGCTTCGACTGAAAGGATGCTACGACACCCTATTTACCATTGCCAATTGGAAGGAGGCTACGACCCCCTAGTTTATTAGCTGTTGTTGAAAGGATGCTACGACACTCTGTTTTGTCAGCTACGACTGACATGATTCTCCTACACCCTATTTACCAGCTTCTGCTAGAAGATGGCGACAACTTCTTCGAGGCTTGTTGCATGCCCTAGCTCCACCCTAATATGTTTTCTGTAATATGTTAGATTTCTTTCTCCCTCCATACTCTGTCACACCCACCAGTCTTGATCTTATGCTATGGCTACATCAATGTCGATGACACATACACTTCTCTCACTCATACTTCTGCGTATAAGTATCTTTATGTTTCCTACGGATGCGTCTCTTTATTCATGAAACATACCCTTTCAAATATGACTATCACACCTTTTCAACAATCTGTGACTAACGATTTTTAATTAAATAATTAATTAAAAACTTCTTGATCACTTCTTATGTGCGAGCTCCCTTCTTCTCTGATTGTAGGATTCATCAAACCAATGCCTATGGAATTCCTCTCCTCCATCAGCGGGAATACTCTATCTTTCGACCTTCGGCCTTCTCTTTTTCTCACGCCTATGGGCTTCTTTTCTTCCTCTGTGAGCTATATTCATCACAGGCTCATCTATACACGTTTCTCTCACACAGCACGGTCTTCACCTTCCATCTATGAGTTTCATGTTGGACATTCTTCTTTATCATTAATGGACGCACCTCAGAATTCATTTTCACAGCTCAGCTTAACATTTTTTTATGCTTCCGCAATATCCTTCTCTAGAATCAACCCAGGCCATTTGATCTAATTTTGAATCTCTCTGGTCCATCGATTTAGCACATATATTTCCTCCTTGAAATCATATTTCAGCACCATGATTTCCTCATTAACGATTCCCCATCATTGATCTTCGTTGGGCGTTTTCCTTACCATCAATCTCTAGATCACAGGATGCAGGATTCAGGATGTCGACTGCTCGTTTTATCCTTTCCGTAAACTTCTTTCTGTAATCTCCTTTCCGCAAGATTCTTTCCGCATCACCGATCTATTTTAGTGGAACTAACTTCAACCGTCTGATCTCTTTAGATTATGGGATGCGGGATGTCGACTGTCTGATTTTTCCTTTCCGCAAACATCTTTTTGCACGCTCCTTTTCACAAGATTCTTTCTGCACTGTCGATCTTTTTAGCGAAACTAACTTCAGTCGTCTGATATTTCCAGATTGCGGGATAATTCCCTTTCCGCAACTTTTCTTCCGCACTGTCGATCTTTTGCAGAGTCTTTCCTCATCGTTGATCTTGCGAATAAGGGGATGCGGGATGCAGAATCACACTTCCCTATTTTGGACTTCTACAATTTCCTTTCGTAACTTCGTTTCCACATTTTCTTGCACCGTTGATTTCCTTGCGGATTTATCCTTAACCGTCCATCTTGATCTTTTGCGGAACTTTGGCTTTTCCGCCTATATTTTGTGGAACTGATCTTTAACTGATGGATATTGTGCAGGATGCTTCCTGACCCTCGATTTCAGATCGAATGCAGATCTAACCATGAATTTGCGGATCTACACGATTTAATTGTGGAAATCCTCTGCGATTATTTCTAACAGTTTTGAAGACTTATATGCGTAGAGAATTTCATCATGTTGCGTTAACTATACCATGGTATCTTTTGCTTATTATTTGTACTTCATAAGCAAATTTTCTATCACTACCTTAGTCTTTCATCATCATTAGGACACCATCATATTCCATGTCATCATATGTGTCATGCCACATCCTCAACTATGCTATCATATTCCTTGTCATCATATGTGTCATGCCACATCCTCAACTATGCCATATTCCTCATATCTTTCACTGAGTTTGTCCTGCCATCATATTCATTGGTTATTCCTTTATCATTCATGAACACCTTTGACATTAATGAAAACTAATATATACTCAACAGATTTCCCACCTCTCATGCAACAATGGTGAAATGAATTTCAAACTCCAGCAAGACCTCTCATGTACAAATTTCCACAAAAGCGTATATTAAGGAGAAAATCAAATATGGAACAAAGACCACTTTGGTAACATCCATTTTGAAAAGCACCAGATTGAAGCCCAACTCGAAGATATTCAAAGAACCATCATGCAGGAGGGATATATTGGTTCCATCAAGGAGGAACAGAAAAAATTGCGGGAATCTTTGAACACCATAGAAACGCAAGAATAAATCCTCTAAAAATTTAAATCCATAAATTTTTGGCTCAAAGAAGGGGAAAGAAACTCCCCATTCTTCTTCAGAGCAACCATCCAAGACAGACACGCTAGAAAAATCATCTTCTTATAAGCATAGAATGGCACAACAACAAAAACACATGAAGAAATAAAACAAGTCCTCACCAACCACTTCATGCAACTGATGGAAGAACAAAACTTGGATAGAAATGCAACCATGGAAGAAATTCTTGAAAAAATCCCCTCCTTAGTGTCTTGAGGAAAACAAGCTCTTACTCAGACCTATTGAAATGGTTGAACTAGAGGAAGCAGCCAGGAAACTAAAAATGACAAAGCTCCAGGACCAAATGGATTTACGACTAATTTCTTCCACGACTGCTGGCATACCATCAAGGATGAAGTTCTGGAAATTGTTGAGGACTCATGGATAACTGGGAATGCCATGAAAGCTTTCAACTCAGTGTTCATCTTCCTCATTCCCAAAGAGAATGGAGTTGATTCTCAGGTAAATTTCGACCCATCGCTATTTGCAATGTCATTTTCAAAAACATTACCAAAACTATTGCAAACAAGCTCAAGCCTCTCTTATATTCTCTAATATCAACGAAGCAACCAGGATATGTGGAAGGAAGACAAATTCTAGATGGCATAATTTTATCCCATGAAATCATCCACTAAGCTATGGGACACCTTTGTCAAAAGTGTTGTGGCTAGGGAGAATCTCCTTGATTGGCAGAGACTATGGGATGATTTTGTGCAGGAGGAGACCCGCATGGGTCAAGGATGAGGCTCATCTAGTAGTGCCCCACAAAATGTGGATGAGGAGGCTCTATCCCTTACAGGGAAGAGCAAGGGTAAAGAAAAGAGGAAGAAGGATGGTAAGAAGAACCTTGACGTGTCATAGGTCAATTTTTTTATCTGCCACAAGCAAGGACACTTTGCCTCCCAGTGCCCAGATAGGAAGAAGAAGAGTAACACTTAGATGGTTGGATCTGCAGATGTGGATGAGTTCAACGGGAACTTGGATAAGGAGTTTTTCTTGATATCTTGCATCACAAGCACCACAGGGAGTAGTATATGGTACATTGACAATGGAGAATCTAGTCACATGATTGGATAAAAGAGATTCTTCAGAGACTTGCAGGAGGGTGGAATAGGGATCCACGTTGAGCTTGGTGATGATGCGCGGTATCAGGCGCAGGGAGTTGGCATTGTTTCATTTGAGAGGGAGTCTGAAAAACCCCTCAGTTTTGCCGATGTGTTATATGTTCTAGGACTGACCAAGAACCTTATATCATTCTCCACTCTGGAGGAAAAGGGATATCAAGTGAAGTTGTGTGACCGTAGAGTGTGTATGAGGACTAAGGGGTCAGATAGGAGCTTGGATCGAGTGATTGGCAGAAGGAGCGGGAAAGTGTACAGATTACACTTTGAGCGTGCAAAGGATCTAGTGAGCAACAACAACATCAGTCAGGGTGAGTTGTGGCATAGGAGGATGGAACACTACACCATGGAGCACTGAAGCATTTAAGACAAGAAGTCATTGGAGTTCCTCAAGTACATGAGGAAAAGCATAACCACTGCAAGGATTGTGCTTTGGGGAAGAACATCAAGAAGCCTTTCCCATAGAGTGAGCAAAAGTATAAGGAGCCCTCAGACTTGGTGCATTCTGATATATGCGGACCTATGAGTGTCCATTCATTTATTGGTTACAGTTACTATGTAACCTTCATTGATGACTATTCCAAGAAAACCTGGATCTATTTCTTGAAGGCCAAGTCAGAGGTCTTTGAGAGGTTTTGAGAGTTAAAGACTCTTATGGAGAACCAAACATGAAAGAATATTCGGGGTTTGACTACAGACAATGAGGGTGAGTAAACCTCCAATGAGTTCATGGATTATTATTCGGCAGAGGGGATCAAGAAGGAGAACAATGTGCCCCATACCCCGCAACAAAATGGAGTTGCAGAGCAGAAGAACAGGATGATAGTTGGAGCAGCCAAGGCCATGCTATTCGATCAAGGATTACAACTATTCCTCTGGGCCGAGGAATTACGGATTGCAGTATACATTTAGAATAGGTGTCCCCACACAACTTTGGGGAGGAAGACACAAGAGGAGGTCTTCATAGACACTAGGTCAGATGTGAGTCACATTCGCATATTCGACAATGTCTGCTATTGTCATGTTCATGCTGACAATAGGAATAAGTTGGACCCTTCTGGAGAGAAGGGGTTACTTGTTGGTTATAACGAGATTTTGAATGCATATAGAGTTTACATTACTGCTTGCAAGAGGATCATTGTGAGCAAAGATGTCCAGTTCAATGAGGACAGGGCCTTGCGGAGATCTCTGGACTTACCAGCAAAGCAGCAGCCAACACAGGATTCGAGGGTCAAGTTGGAGGAGCCATATGTACAAGTATAGATACAGACATAGAGCACATGTTCTGGTGGTCAGAGGAAGTCAGGTGGACAGTGTTATCTCCTAAATAAACTAATTTTCAATAGGTCAAACTCAGACAAGTTATTTTTTCATCGTAGTGAATATTTCAGGGTATATTATGAAAGATGTTTGGGTAATTAACAAAATTATCAAAGGATCAGAGCTCCTTTTCAAAATGTTGTACTAGAAGAAGAACCAGAGTTCACTCAGGAAAAGGGAGAGGCAGAAGACAATATCAACTGTATGGAAGATGAAGTTGATCTCATTTTCCTGACACAAGAAGACTACGAGGAAGCCTTCATGAATGAGCAGATCATGGAAGAATCTTTATAGCAGGCAGATGATCAGGAAGGTTATAATTTGAGATCCAGAATTGTTGCTCCTATGAAGAAGGGTCCTTCCCCCACAAAGCAGCCTGCTCCTCCTGCTAAAAAGATTGCTGCTCCTGCAAAGAAGATGACCGTTCCTCCAAAACAACAGCAAAGGCCATTACATCCATCAGCCCATGATCCTATTCAGCTCAAATCCACACCACAAGAGGTAATATCTTCTGACAAATTATCCTATGCTTTCAATCTTGAGTCAGAAATTCAGAAGTTAAAATCCCTTTTACCTTGATAGAGTTGATGAAGAATGATGCCTTCAAGTCATCCATACTGAAATCTCTTCAGCCAAGGACACCCATAAATGCTGACCTTGTGAACTTGCAAGATGATAAGCCCACAGTAATCCTAGGTCCTATGATTGAAGAGCTAGATGAGTCTTGCCCACCTTTTTACATATATTTGAACATCCATGATAAAATACTTCACAACTGTTTGCTGGACTCAGGAGCATCCCATAACCTAATGCCAAAAGTAGTGATGGATGAGCTTGGCCTCAACATTACAAAACCCTACCGTGATCTATTCTCATTTGACTCCAGGAAGGTCAAATGGATGGGCCTCATCAAAGACCTTGTCATAAACCTCTTTGAGATACCTTCAAAAAGTATAGTGATGGACATAATAGTGGTTGAAATCCCACCAAAGTTTGGCCTCCTTTTGTCTTGCTCATGGAGTAAAAGGCTGGGTGGTACCCTTATGATGGACCTTACATATGCTACAATCCCAATGTTTGGAGGGGAGACTAAGAGACTCTACAGGGAGAACCAGTTCACCTATATCATCAGTAATGCCAAGAACTCTATAAACCATCCCATATATGCAGTAGACATAGACTTTGGGGCATGCATCATGCAGATAGATGATTCCCAGCCAACATCCATACATCTCACAAAGCCTACCTATCATCCCCCTGAGGAGGTAACCACCTCTGTCTGGAGCATGTTTTTTGATTGGGCCAGTACTCCAGCCTCAGCAGGTGTAGGTGTAGTTTTGATTTCTCCATCAAAAGAGACTATCCATCTGTCTTATAAACTTGATTTCAAGACTACTAACAATATAGCAGAATATGAAGCATTGCTGTTAGGAGTGAAGGCTGCCAAGGAAATGGGGATTATGTGCCTGAAGATCTTTAGAGATGTAGATCTTATCATAGAGTAGGTCGACAACACTTTTCAAGCAAAGAATGTTAGACTGAAGGTTTGCAGAGATGAGGTATGGAAACTCAGGGACTCTTTCATAATAATTTACACACTGAATTAAATTACTCTGCTATCTACAGAATACAGAACCCTATCTATTATATTCAATCTCTTATCCTTTTTTTCTTTCATCTACTTAAGATATTCTAACTGTGCTGGAGTACGGCCTGGTTTTCCAGGTGTGAAAAAACACAGTCTAGAAATTAATTCCATTCTAACACATTACCTTTCTAAATCAAATTCATTTCTTCAATCATTTTAAAAGACTACTAGATTCTAACATTTTACAAATAGAATATTTAACATTCATATATCAATCAGATGCAGATACCAACACAGTAAAACAAAATAATGTAGAACCTGTTTAGGACAGACGACAACAACGTTAGGAGGCCATTCCTCCCTACCAATCTCTTGGAGAGCTCTCAAACAATGCTTCCTTAGGACCCCAGAGCTTGTTCCTGGTCTTCTTGGCTGAGAACTGGTGGAGAATGCAAACAGTAGACTAGTCCAATATCTCAGTAAAACACTCTGCTCTCAGCAGTATGATCTTCAGCTTAAAAGCTGCAACTATATCAATCAGCAGTTATCCCCTCAAACATTTTCCAGATTCCCTTCCATTGAATTTCTTTGAAGTACATTCATTCAACTTGAATGATCACTTCTCTAGAATGAGCAGCCTCAGCTCTCTTCAATGGGAATTTTTATAAAGATTACCTAGGTCTTTTGGGTCAGTTTTCATTAATTGAGCCACCTGCTCTGATTCCACTTTCTTGGGGAATGATGACCCCAAATGTAGGGAGGTTGCCACCTGAAACAGTTGGAAGTGGTTTGAGGATGTTGCCACATGTCAGTTTGCTCTCCACACAGTCTCCTCCACCAATTTGACTAGTAAACACTCTTTTAATAGCTCTCCTAAGCTGTTGTCTCCTCCTTTATTTATTTATAAATAAAATATTCAGAATTACATTGAATATCCTTGACTCCATTGAGTCATCAATTACAACTTAACATAAAATTTAACATATTGTCTTCAAATAATATCAAATAATATAAAATTATTTTTTCAAAATTGGGGCATGTGACATACACACCCCCTTAAAGTATAACATCGTCCTCGATGTTATTTATTCTTCGTCCTCAAAATTCCCTTGGAACAGAATTCGATATGCATCTCGCATATTACTGTGCAATTCCTAGGTGGCTTCCTTTGGACCAAGGTGCTTCCATTGCACCTTCACCTAACCAATGGTGTGGTTCCGAAGTGTGATCTTCCTCCACCCGAGATACAGTTCGGTTCCACCAAAAAATCTCCTTTTGGTTCCACCTGTACATCATTCCAGTTAACAACATGAGTATCATCATGAACATAATTATTTAATACAACAAAATGTGAAAAACATTATGTACTCTTAAATTCAGTGGTAATGCTAATTGATAAGCTACTTGTCCAATCCTGGACAGTATTTAAAATGGACCATAGTAACGAGGTGCTAGTTTTGCACAACTACCCAATCTCAGAGAGCTCTTTTTGGGCCTCACCTTGATGAACACATGTTCACCTACCTAAAACTCCTTTGGAGTTCTTTTAAGATCTGCTTGACTTTTCTGTCGATCCTGCACAACTTTCAGATTACCTTGTACCTGTTTTACAATTTATTCCATTTCCTTCAATAGTTTAGGACCTAATACTAGTCTATCCACCGGATTACTCCAAGAAATAGGAGTATTACATTTCCTTCCATACAATATTTTGAAAGGACTAAATCTGGATGACTCTTGATAATTATTATTATAAGATGCAAATAATCTTCCCATTTACCTGGCTGGTCTTTCACATACATTCTTAGTAAATCTTCCAGTACTTGGTTTACTCTTTCAGTCTATCCATCTGTTTGAGGATAGAATGAAGTACTAAAATTTAGTGCAGTGTTTAATCCTTTGAACAGAGATTTCCAAAAGTTACCTGTAAATTTAGGGTCTCTATCTAAGATTATAACTTTCGGTATTCCATGCAGTCGGAAAATTTTCTTTAGAAAAATATCAGCTATGTTTGCAGCTTTATACGTAGTTTTAACAGGTATAAAGTGAGCTGCTTTACTTGATTTATCGACCACTACCATGACAAAATCATTTAAATTCTGATGTTTAGGCAGTCCAGTAAAAAAATCGAGACTAATTATCTCCCATTTCCAGCTAGGAATGGGCAACAGCTGAAGTAATCCAGCTGGGTGTTGATGTTCAGTTTTCACCTGCTGACATTCAAAACACCTAGCAATATATTCTGCCAGTTCAGTCTTCATGTTTGGCCAAAAATATTCTTTTCTCAACATAGTTATAGTCTTTTGATAGCCTGGATGACCCGAGTATGGAGTTTTATGGATTTCATCTAAAATTAATTAGTTAACTTTAGGTACATTAGGTACATACATTCTGTCTTTATACATTAAAAATCCTTTTGCATTCAAACTGTACCCTTTACTTAAGCTTTCTGTTGGATTTTCTTTCGTTTTAACTTGTATGTTTTGGTAAATTTCATCTTGTTCTACCCCCGCTTTAAGCTGTTCATCCATATATGTTCTATAACTACTGATAACTACTGTGAAGTTCAGCCTTGCATTCCTACTTAATGCATCAACAACTTTATTTTCTTTACCTTTAATGTGTTGAATTTCGAAATCATACTCACTTAGAAAAGCTATCCACCTAGCTTGTATGGCATTTAGATTAGGACGATCTAACATATATTTTAGTCCTTTATTATCAGTCATTAGAATAATTTTTTTTCCAATTAGGTGATGACGCCACATCTTTAGAGCATGTATAACATCATCTAATTCCAGATCATAAGTTTCATAATTATTTTCATGAATTTTTAATTTCCTAGACTCATAGGCAATAACATGCCCTTCTTGAGTCAGAACACTGCCTAAACCATCATTGCAGGCATCAGTACACACTACAAATTCTTTATTTGGATAAGCTATTCTTAAAATAGGTGCGCTGGTTAATAAAGTTTTTAGCTTTTTAAAGCTATCCTCACATTTTTGGTTCCAATCAATTTTTTTCCTTTCTTCTGCAAAGAAGTTATCGGATTCACAATTCTTGAAAAACCTTCAATGAACCTCCGGTAATAACCGGTAATTCCCATGAAGGATCGAACATCAGTGACATCTTTAGGAACCTGCCAATCTTCGATCGCCTTTATCTTTTCGGGATCCACCGAAATCCATTCCTTAGTCACCACATGACCTAAGTACTGAATCTTATCCTTGAAGAAATCACATTTACTAAACTTTGCAAAGAGTTGATGATTTCGTAGCTCTTGCAAAACAATTTTTAAATGTTCTTTATGTTCTTCTTCAGTTTTTGAATAGATTAATATGTCGTCGATAAACACGACCACAAACTTATCTAGATACCTATGCATAACGTTGTTCATTAAACACATAAAAACAGCTGGGGCATTAGTAAGCCTGAATGGCATGACGACAAACTCGTAATGGCCATATCGAGTTCTAAAAGTTGTTTTAAAGATGTCTTCATCTTTAATCCTAACTTGATGATATCCAGACCTTAAATCAATTTTTGAGAACACCGTGGCTCCACGTAGTTCATCAAACAGATCATCTATACGAGGCAACGGGTATCGATTTTTAATAGTCATCTTATTCAACTGACGGTAATCTATGCAAAGTCGTATGGTTCCGTCCTTTTTCTTAACGAAGATGACAGGTGCCCCCCAGGGAGACACACTAGGTCGAATATAATTTTTGTCAATAAGTTCTTTTAATTGTGATTTTAGTTCATTAAGTTCAAGTATGTTCATTCGATAAGTGGCCTTTGAGCTGGGTACTACACTAGGTACCAGCTCAATGGTAAAATCTAGTTCCCTTTTCGAAGGTAGTCCCGGAATTTCTTCCGGAAATACATCAACATATTCTCTTAAAATTGGTATGTCTTCCAATTTTAATTTGTCTGTCTTATTTAGATTTTCCTCATTAGTTATTGTTACTGCATAAGCTTTACAACCCTTCCTAACAACCCTCTTAAGCTGCAGGGTAGAAATATGCCTTATGGTGGTTCTTCTAGGGATTCCCTTTACATTTATTGATTTTTCATCATTATTTATACACGTAAAGGTTTTATCATAACAATTTAAAATTACCCTATGTTGTTTTAACCAATCCATATCGATTAGTAAGTCATAAGAACCAAGAGGTAATACATTAATATTTACAACAATTTCAAATTGATCCATAACTACTGCACATTCCTTTACAAAACAAGTTACCTTCCTTTTTGCACCGGTGGCTAACTGAACCAACCAAGAATTTTCAAATTTTTCAACATGCAGCTTACATTTTTCTACCAATTTAGGTGAGACATAACTAAGACTAGCTCTTGGATCAATTAAAATAGCTCATAGGGGTTTGGTTTATCGTACCTTCTACTTCCACCATGGAAGTTTGATATTTTGCTTGTCGATTCTCCAAGGCTGCATTGATTGTGGGCATAGTCCTCGCTAAATCTCCAACAGTCAATTCCTCCTATATGGTATGAATATTACTGATAGTCTTTTCTCGATTAGGATAGACCGAGGCATAATGTGGGCCATTACACTCCCAGCACTATATAGGTTCTTTGCGTTCAAATTTCTTTGTGTAATTACCATGATTATTAGCAGACTCTTTACCCTTTGGATTGTTCTGATTGCTTGGTGAATTATTCTTATTCCCTTGGAAATTCTTGTTAGGAAAATTTCTAACCTTATTGTTTTTAGAATTCCGGTTGGGCACAAATTATTTCTTCTTTTGATCATAATGGTTGTTATTCTTCTTGGCCTTCCAGTTGGCCATGCTCTCCTTCTTCCGATTCTGTTCATAACAGAAATTGGCTTTCCTCATAGCTTCTTCCATAGTTTTTGGATTGTCATACTCAATCATATCCTTGATATGATAAGGTAGACAGCTAAGGAATCACTGTACTTTTGGTTTTTCATCTACAAGGTATGGTACATACCTAATCAGACTTAAAAACTGGTTGTTCAAATCTTTCATAGTCATTGAACCTAATTTAAGCTCATAGAATTCTTTTTCTCTCTCTTCATAGTACTACTCAGACATAAATTTCTTTTTAAAGTACCTCTTAAAGGTACTCCAATTTACGTTCTTCTCTTTTATTCTTTTCACTCTCTTCAAGTCTTGCCACCAAATATTAGCCTTCCCTGAAAGATTGTAGATAGCCATTCTAGCCTTTAATTGGTTAGAATAGTTATGAATATGGAAGTACTTCTTCATCCCAGATAACCAGGATTCCGCTTCCTCCCCCTTCTCAGTCTCTCCATTGAATGTTGGTGGTTTAATCTTTTTAAACTCCCCAGAAATTTCCTCATAGGGTTTATATTTCCTCTTTTTAGTATAATGGTTGTCATCACTACTATCACTAGTGGAATGAAAATTACGTTGATCACCAAATACCTCTGAAGATGAGCTTGTTGATTGCATGGGCAGACCCGGGTTTACTATAATCAACCAACAACACCCCTAGCTCACTGGCCCTTTCGGCGACAGACCGCACGGTGGCCTGAAGTCTCTCCCGAAGTGATTCTAATGGGTTGGCCAAGGACTCAAGCGTCTTGGAACAGGTTCCGTGGCAATCCTACTAGTGGCTCGCAGCTCTCCTAGCTGCGAGATCTCTTTCCCGCGTGCCGTGCGATCTTCTGCTCGCGATGCGTGATCTATTCCCCACTTGTGGCCCTTCTAGCCATGGCGTCTCTACCCTTGCGCACGTCGCGCGGATTCTTCTCCCGTCGCACGACTTCCTCCTTTCCACAATATTCCCAATCTTACCGCATCGCCGTGCCTTGTGCGACACGCAACTCCTGCTCAACGCTAAGTCCTCAACTTACGGTATCGCGCACCGCAGCTCCTCTGCCGGTGCAGTATCGCCTTCTTGTGATACCCTCCTCCCGCGGCTGAGCGCACCTAGCGTTGTTCGTGTCGACGCGCAAGACTCGATACCCAGACTGTCTTACTGTGATTAATTAACTATCTAAGGCAAGCATAAATAAGTCCTTATACGACATGCCAAGGATTTCAACTTATATTTATCTTCCTGTTGTGCTGTAACTAAATAGCTCATTCATACATTAACTGTAAACAAATTGCATAACATAACTGATGGATGCAGCAAATAAACACAATACGCAAATCAATCACATAACGCAGGATTTTAACGTGGTTCGCCCCCAGGATGGGAGTTACGTCCACAGAACTGTGCTTCTCTATTATAGCTTAAGGGAAGGCAAACACAGTTCTGCTGCATCTCACATGCAGCTCAATATATTCTCTCTTAGATCTTTCTTCTCTACCTTTATGCTGTCACTCTTACAACATACTCTTCCCTCTCAGTCAATCCCTGCGGATCGTTACATGCATGCTCTATAAGCCAGCTACTGGTTTCAGTAAGATTGCTACAGCTAAGACCAGAACCAGAGCTCGGCTTTTACAACAGTCTACTTATCCTTATTGCCTATTTCAATCACGACTGTCTAACTATCTAACCAACCCTTTTACAATACAAAATTACATTCTTTTATAAGCAGCCCGAAGGTCTTGCTTTTACAACACTGTGGGCCTGTCCCAATAGTAACCCAAACCCTAATTAGTGACAGTCGGTCCTCTCTGTCCTTGAGGTAGCCGCTTCCCATCACACCACAACTCTCTGCAGTCTTCCATGCTTCCCGTCACTGACCATCGGTACTATGCGCTGCTTCTCATTTCCATCCTTCGTCTTCAATGCTTGAGCCTCGTTGCTCCTTCTTCTTTATGAGGGTCGCTGAGCCCTCCTGTCTTCCGCCGTTGCCTTCAATGTAGTGGGTGAGCTCTCCTTTCTCGGCCGCTCAGGTACCGTTTCCTTTCTTTGACTTTCCTATCTCCAAAAGTCATGGTTTCCGGCTCTGCTCTGCAGCTGGAAACGTGCTACGGCGTCGTAGCTCCGTCTTATCTTCTTTCCACCAAAACTTATCTCTCCGCCAAAACTAGCAGCTTCTTCTGTAGCTACGGGACCCTACTCTAACAATCCCCTAACACTTACTTGTGGCTCACCCTCGAGCCACCTGCAACAGGCTTCTCCTACCATAGCTTTTCCTTCGCCTCCTGCGAAGTGCGCTGTAGCTTGTCCCGAAGTCCTGCGACTTCGTTCTTCATTACCTCGACACGTTCTTGTGCCGAGTCAAGCAGGGCTTGACCAATTTTGGAGTCGTCTGTCTGATCAATTTATTCTCTTACAGTGGTGAACTCCTTCATTTTCTGCTCGGCTGCGTCGACCAGCTCAGTGATCTGCTCTTGATAGGGTTGAAGCAGGTCGTTAATATGGACCTCCTGTGTTCTTAGCCATTGCGCTTCCTGCTGCAGTTGGTTCATCTCCTTTGTCTTCCTCATCTTCTGGAGAGCGGCTAAGCTCTTAATTTCTTCTTTCATAACCGTTGCAGTAGCCTCTATCTACTGAATATTCTGTTGGATTTCTGCTCTCTCCGGCAACTCATCTAACTCGGCCCATGTGTCTGTTGCTTCCTTGAGTAACGTCACTACTTCTTCAATGCGAGATTTCACCTGCGTAGAAGTGATTCGAAAGGCTTCTACTCGCTCTTTCTGGTCTGCCTTAGAGGTGTCTTGGATACGAGCTTCAAGCTCGGCAATTTGTACTTCGTGGTCTACCTTCAACCTGGCCACCTCTTCATCCATTCTAACCATAGTTTCTTCCAGAGCCTTTGCTCTGTCTGCTACTCTCCTTAGCTTCTGGGGGGTGGGTAATGCGAACTCAATGTTACATTTGGGTAGCTCTAAGGCAATACTCTGTAGTGCCTGAGAGAGTTCCTGATCCCTGTCCTGACATGTTTTTAACTCGTCTACCTTTTTCTGATAGCTGGTAGCGAGTGCTGCATTCTGTTTCTTCAACTGCGTGTTCTGCTTGTAAGTCGCGAGCTCTCTTCCCTTGAGCTCTGCGGTTAGCTGCTGCTGGATCATGTATAATTGGTCAATGTGGAATTCCGCAAGGTTAACCTCAATGGATTGGCCCAATTGAACTGGTGGGTCCTTCATTGTCGCAGGGAATCGGATACTCTCTTGTGGAATCAACACGGTGTTGAGGCGATCCGTTGCTAAGCTCTCTTCGCGGGATACTGACTGTGTCGAAGTTTCTCCGACGGTCGCCTTTACCGATGTAGTGTGTAGCATGGAAGTCTTCTCTGTGAATGTTTTTAAGTCAAGAAGCTATTTTTCTACTGCGCTCTGCATCTTTTCCTGCGATGACTTCACCGCGTCAAATGATTCCTTTAACGTGTCGCACGTCCTTGTTGCGATGAGTTCATAGTCATCATCTGTTAGTGCAGTCTGTAGAACTGGTTTTGAATTTTTCTGCTTCTTTCTCTTCTGTGTCTCTGTGGTCCCTTGGCTTCCATTCTTTGTCATAGTTGTCTCTGCTGATTCTTCTGTTAGATCTTTTCTCTTTTCGCACGGCGGTGGCACTTCTGTTGTACCTTGTGCCTGAGTGTCCAATTTTTCTTTGCCCTTTTCTGGTGGGTCTGTCTGGGCGGTCTCCATGGGCAGTGGCGTGGTATCTTCGTATTCTTGTCTCCATTGGTCATCAAATCCTTTGATGACATTCTCAACGTCCTGCATTGTCATTCTGAACCAGCCGGGATCCCAATCGTCCCTTTTAGTCCTTTTAGACCTCAGGTAGATTCTATGGCTGTCTGCCATAAAATTAAGCCGGTTATCATATGCGTCCATAGTCTCTGTACTGATCCTTGGTGATTGTTGGATAAGGTTCTTCAACAGCAAATAGTATTCATAAAATACTATCGTATTAACCTGTTTCCTTGCTTGACTGTTGGTGTCCCATAAACTGGCATAGCGCACAACCCTGGGCACTCCTCCTGCGATCTGTGGAAACTGGCTGTTGGGCGGTTCCTTCCATGTGACGAATGCACACAGTATAAGCAACCACGAGAAGTGGAAAGGGTGGTTGGCTTGATCTTGGGCTGCCAAACAATCTTCCTGAAACATATTTAATAAAAATAACGACCAATTGAACTGCTCTCCTTCTGTAACTTGAATGGCCAGATTGATCACCGATCCTGTGACTTCCTTCGGTCGGACCTTGGTTAGCAGTCTGCCTGCAAGCAGACTGGCTGTAAATCTGAGTGTCTCATTCTGTAAACTCGTGGTATCATAAGCCCTGCCTCCAAAAATGGTTGAACATATAATCTCATGAATGTAGATTATAAAACTAGGAAGCCTTTAAGAAAATAAAAAATACCACCTAATAAATATTTTACTGTTTGCAGCAGAATTTATAAATATTATAGAGTCCTCCATGCACCGTGTTGTCTAGATTTTCCTTCATTAATTTATCCTTTCATCCTCCTTGCAACTTTACACGAATTTGCTTGGTTCTTTTTGTGTTTGGGTCCTCATTATGCTTGAATTTTATGAAGAAATGAACTGACGGTTTTGAGACAATTGCACTTGACTATAACTCCTTTTCAATGACAAAATATTAATTACCAAACTATTTAGTCATGGATTCAAAGATTGAATTGGATAGACACTAACAAGAAATCTCAATTGATTACAAACTATAGGCTTTCTATTGACTGTGCAAAATATAGCCTTGCTGGTGAGTTAAGCTTGATATCTGTTATTTTCCAGTATGGTAAAGAAGCAGCTTTCACTATGATTACATGAAAATCGATTGGTGGAATCCTTAAGCTGACAGGTGTTGAATGAGTTCAATGTGCTTCATTTTATGTTGCCACCATAGAAGCTATGTGTTGAAAAATAACATAAATCACGAAGAAGACACAACCAGTAGTCAGTTCCATTAAGTCTAGGCATATAAAAAAAGTCTCAAGGATCCTCAACTCCAAGGCCATTTTCTTTTACTTTATTTACAAAACTTATTGGCCTTGTCGATCTCTGCTTAAAATTGAAACTTAAATCTACAATTTCATGTCACTGTTTTCTACCCTCATTTTAATTTTATAGTCAACGGATCTATTTTGACAGAGATTTGTCCCTTTCTAGGCTATTTCCCCTCTCATTTTCTTAAAATTATGTATCAAAAATCTATACATTATGTTGAATTTCCATTGATATGTTTGCAAAACTGGTTCAACATATAATCTCATGAATGTAGATTATAAAACTGGGAAGCCTTTAAGAAAATAAAAAATACCACCTGATAAATATTTTACTGTTTGCAGGAGAATTTATAAATATTATAGAGTCCTCCATGCACCGTGTTGTCTAGATTTTCCTTCGTTAATTTATCCTTTCATCCTCCTTGCAACTTACACAAATTTGCTTGGTTCTTTTTGTGTTTGGGTCCTCATTATGCTTGAATTTTATGAAGAAATGAAGTGACGGTTTTGAGACAATTGCACTTGACTATAACTCCTTTTCAATGACAAAATGTTAACTAACAAACTATTTAGTCATGGATTCAAAGATTGAATTGGATAGACACTAACAAGAAATCTCAATTGATTACAAAATATAGGCTTGCTGGTGAGTTAAGCTTGATATCTGTTATTTTCCATTATGGTAAAGAAGCAGCTTTCACTATGATTACATGAAAATCGATTGGTGGAATCCTTAAGCTGACAGGTGTTGAATGAGTTCAACGTGCTTCATTTTATGTTGCCACCATAGAAGCTATGTGTTGAAAAATAACATAAATCATGAAGAAGACACAACCAGTAGTCAGTTCCATTAAGTCTAGGCATATAAAAAAAGTCTCAAGGATCCTCAACTCCAAGGCCATTTTCTTTTACTTTATTTACAAAACTTATTGGCCTTGTCGATCTCTGCTTAAACTTGAAACTTAAATCTAAAATTTCATGTCACTATTTTCTACCCTCATTTTAATTTTATAGTCAACAGATCTATTTTGACAGAGATTTGTCCCTTTCTAGGCTATTTCCCCTCTCATTTTCTTAAAATTATGTATCAAAAATCTATACATTATGTTGAATTTCCATTGATATGTTTGCAAAACTGGTTCAACATATAATCTCATGAATGTAGATTATAAAACTGGGAAGCCTTTAAGAAAATAAAAAATACCACCTGATAAATATTTTACTGTTTGCAGCAGAATTTATAAATATTATAGAGTCCTCCATGCACCGTGTCGTCTAGATTTTCCTTCATTAATTTATCCTTTCATCCTCCTTGCAACTTTACGCGAATTTGCTTGGTTCTTTTTGTGTTTGGGTCCTCATTATGCTTGAATTTTATGAAGAAATGAACTGACGGTTTTGAGACAATTGCACTTGACTATAACTCCTTTTCAATGACAAAATATTAATTACCAAACTATTTAGTCATGGATTCAAAGATTGAATTGGATAGACACTAACAAGAAATCTCAATTGATTACAAAATATAGGCTTTCTATTGACTGTGAAAAATATAGCCTTGCTGGCGAGTTAAGCTTGATATCTGTTATTTTCCAGTATGGTAAAGAAGCAACTTTCACTATGATTACATGAAAATCGATTGGTGGAATCCTTAAGCTGACGGGTGTTGAATGAGTTCAATGTGCTTCATTTTATGTTGCCACCATAGAAGCTATGTGTTGAAAAATAACATATATCACGAAGAAGAAAGACAGATATTTTTGGTCGATATGACCTTGGAAAAACCCTTGCAGGAAAACCAGTGAGAGAGTAGAAGTTTTTTATTATCTTTCAGAAATAAATACAACAGATCTTTTCTCAGTATTCACACAGACTTATCTCTGAAATATCTGTATATGTTGGAAAATTATTGCCTAGTTTATTTTCATAGTACCGATTAATCTAGTGTGAATGCCTAAACAAAATCCAGCCTCCTAATTGTCCAGCTTATTTACTTCTGGGATAGGAAATGCTTTATAGACCATTGGGTACATTCTAACGGAAGTACTTCTGTATGGAGTGGAGCAATTGTGCCAAAATTGATGAAATACAGGAAAATGGAATGAGCTAACCCTATCCGTGGTTGTGGATATTATACTT
>LPNX010258830.1:160038-218051 GCA_001517045.1 Pseudotsuga menziesii
ACTTGTCTTAAAATTACTTGCAAAGTGAGGAAGCTTTGGTTCAACTGTGAAAGAAGTAGAGCTAGGCTCTCCACTTAAGATTGTCTCTCTATGTAATATAAATGTTCAACCAATGCTAGTCAAAGTAATAAGAAATCTATGAGAGTATTATGTATACAAACTAGATTTTTAAAGCTATCTTGAGAAAAGTTGTTGAAGGTCTGAAACAAAGGAGCACTAAAATATGTGTGATTGTCGATGAAAGCATTTAAAAGTCTACTACAACTGAAAAGGCCTCTCAGCCTCTGGAGTTGGATATATATCCAGTGTCCACATCTTGAAGCAATTACTAAAGCAGTTACACACTACTGTTTGAGATTGGTACAAATAAACCCTCTTATATTTGTTTTGACATCATGTGATAGATTTTAATTCATAATAAAGTGATTTGCCTAAGGGCGCCTATCAAGTGTCGCCCTTTTTTGTGTTTAGTTTTTTTTTCCCTTAGGTAGAAATATAAAGGGGTATAAAAAATGTAAATGAAAAAATGGATACATGCAATATATAGGGAAAATAGGGGTTTTTTAAAATCGGCAAGGCATATTGGGAGGGGGTTAAAAAAAACGATTTTTGGAGGTATTTTCCAATATTTTTTGAAAATAGGGGTATTGTTTCATATGCCACGAACGAACGTGCTATGGCATAGTTTCACTAAGTGAAGACCCCGTGTCCTGTCTTCATGGTTTTAATGGTTTTCTGTTTCAAATACTCTAATAAAATATACATTGTCTTATAAAGGTTATTACAGTAATGAAGTTTTTATAAGTTGAATGTTAGTTTTGTCTTTCAAACCCTCGCCACGATGCTGGGTGTAACCGGCCTTGAGTTGGGTGAAGTAATTTTGGTTAAAACTTTAGCCCTGCGAGCAAACAAAGGAATACACTTGGTTTAAAAGGGTTTTTAACTTCGAGCTCTGTCTCGTTTATAAAATAGTTTTATAAACTTGTAAATTATGGCTCTGTGTAATTTGAGTCTTTCCTTCTTCGATTGTTAATAATGGTAATTACTTGTTTAATGTTTTTCTCTTGTAATTAATAAAGTAAATGTGACGACTGTAAGCTCAGTCTTAAGATAAAATTTATATGTTTATACTTATCAATTCGGATAATATCCTAGGGTTACTGTAAAAGAATCTTTAGATAAATATATTCTTAAATTTATTAGTTGTGTTGATTACTGTTTACCTATTTTACGTCGTTACAATAGTATTGATATTGTTTATCCTATTTAAATATTTTCTTTTCTTTTAAATAAAAGAGTTTATACAAATACTACAAGCTCTTGTTATAAGATTGTACCCAGTCTAGTGCATACTTTAGTATTCTAGTTTTTAATTTTAATTTGTTTATTCTGTTTTAAAGAATACTTTTATAAAAAGGAATGAAAGTAAAATTAGGGTTTGACCCTCAGGTTAAACCTACATAGATTTAGAGCTTGTTTGGTAATAACTATTTCTTAAATAAGTAAGTTCTTAGCTTTATTCTATTTACTGTTTACACTTCGGTTTACATTTGTTTACTGCTCTGTCACTTAATAAAGATTTAGAGTCATGTAAGGATTAAAACATTAACTCTGTGTTGGGAAATAGGGCAGACCCGGGTTTAATCCTTTTATGTCGCACCAACAAAAGACCCACCGTGTTGGCCCTTTCGGCAACAACCTGCGCGCAGGTTGCAGTCTCACCCGAAACAGCAATGGGGTGCCACAGAATCAGGTTTCTGCAAGCAGAGAGGGATATTACTTTACCTTAGCCTTCAATGAACTTATTAATCAACAGTTACATGACTTTGTCATTCACTTATATATAACTTCGCATATAGATAAATAACCGTGACTTGCTTAACCCACTACAGGGAATTCACAGCGAAGCTTATTATTAGCAGTGATCTAAGTTATCAAATGTATACAGTTATTAATGCATAAAAATAACAGAAATAGAAGCAACACAAGAAACCACAACACCAAATATAACGTGGGTCACCCCCAGTGTAGGGGCTACGTCCACAAACTGTGTTTTATTCAACTTGCTACAAAACCACAGTTTGATCTGCGCACTCAGCTGCAGATCCCTTCAGTCCTTAACAGCCGCGCACACAGCAGCAGGCCTCTGCGCACACAGCTGCAGATCTTTCTTAATCTTCTTACAAAACCCTCTGCGCACACAGCTGCAGAGGTCGTCCATGCACACAGCTGGGACTTAACCTTTCCTTACAAAAACCAACCTTAACTTCGCCTTAATCTTTCTTACATCATAAAACCTAACCTTTCTCATTTACACAAGTGCCTATTTATAGCGCACTGTTTACAAAAACATGGATTCAATACCATGGGCACCCAAAACCCTAAACCCTGGTCTTAAGCCGCGGGTTTATTACAATAGAAGACTTTGATTCAACCCCCGACACCCCTAAGACTATTTTCAGTCAAAACCGCGGGGTTACCCATCTTAAGGACCGTTGAGGTGCGCGCCCTAACAGGCCCCTAAGACTCACCAGTGTCTCGTCCCGGGGCACTTATCTGCTCGGCTGGTGGTAAAATTTGCTTGGTGAAGACATTGTGCGCTGGTTCCTGGAGTCCTTCCTGCTAGTGGCCGGCTGCCCGCTTCTTTCTGCAGCTTGACATTGATGCGGAACTAAGGCCTTGTGGATCCATTTGCAACCGCATCCTTTGGTCGGGCTGGCGACACTTAACCGGCCACAGCTTGGGGTCCCATGGAATTGTGTGTCACGCTGCATAAGACACACAGCTGCCAAGGTTCTGCTATGCCAGAAGATTTCAGGGTGGGGCGTGCCAGAGTCGTTTGGCGAGGTCTTATGGCCATCGTGGCTCCATGTTAGAGCAAATTTGTGCCTGCCTTCGCCTGGTTTAGAGCAAACTTCTGCCTGCCTGCGTACCTAAGTTGAATACAACTGTGCTGGCGGGCTACTCAAGAGGTTCTGCAAACCTCTTTCTCTGAGCTCGCATACTAGCTTCTGGACGTCACAATTGTTTGTCATGGCTCCAATCGAGCAAACTCCAAGAAGTGCTTCGAGGAAAATGCCACAAGCCCATGTAGCTTACTTATAGAATTTCGTTACAGAATTTGTCATCATAGTGTAGTAATGACATCAAATCTGCTTGAATACCAGAAATCTCGTCACACTCAGCCTGAGATTTTCCCGAAATCTCATAATTACAGTTATGAAGAGTAGCTCACGTGCCACCACCGTCAAATGTATTTTGTCCCATCCATCTCATACTAGGCTGCGACACAGGTCCAACCTACGACATAACAACCACTTTCCATTTCGACACAGGATGAATCCTGCATCCCCTGACCAACCTTCGGCTTCCCATACTTTATCCTTCAGATTACGACATTCCACAGTGTGGCGAGCAGTTGTGCTGGGTATGTAGACTTCCTGTCTCGGTGCCACCTTCAATTTTGAGGACTTGGCCAGTCCCTGTACTTCTTTAGATGACTCCCATTTATCATAGAAGGAAAGAGTTCTCCATTTAACTTAGCTAGTTGGACTGCGCCGCCATCAGTAACTTTCTGTACTATATACGGTCCCTTCCAATGTGTCTTAAACTTTCCGGGGAACTTCATAAATTTGCTATCATAGAGGAGCACAAGATCACCCTGCTGGAATTGTTTCTTCTTAATGTGTCTTGGCATGCCACGCTTTTTCTCGAGCTTTCTGCACCTGTTGCTGGAAACCTGCAATAAATCTATCCTCCTCGAGTTCTAATATATGTTTTAGTCTCTCTGTTATTATGGCTGGGTCATCCATCTCGGTGAAAGCAGAGATTCTGAGGCTGGGAACAATGTATTCCATAGGCATGACGGCTTCTTGCCCATAAACCAATCGAAAAGGTGTATGGCCTGTCAACTTTTTGCAAGTAGTTCTGTAAGCCCATAGCACTGCTGGAATGCGAAGGTCCCAATCATTTCTGTTAGCATTACAAATCTTTGTCAAAGCATGCTCCAGGATCTTATTAAAAGCTTCGACAGTCCCATTGGCTTGTGGGTGATAGGCTGTACTTTTCTAATGGTATACTTGAAATTATTCAGTCAGCACTGCAATTGTTTTATTTAAGAAATGTCATCCTTGATCGCTCATAAGGACGTGAGGACACCCAAACCTGGACAAGATGTGATCGAAGATGAATTGCGCAGCTGTATCAGTGCTACAGTTCTTGACCGGTTGGGCTTCAGCCCAACGGGTAAGGTAGTCAGTCGCTGTAATAATATATCTCGCACCAGACTTCTTCGCATGGCGGTTGATGGGGCCGACAAAGTCAATGGCCCATTTGTCAAAAGCTTGTAAGGTTACCTACGGAACTAGGGGCATTTCATCCCGCCGAGATGGTTTTCCTGTCCTTTGATAGACGTCGTAGCTGTGGCAATATTCTCTTGCATCCTTGTGAACGGTGGGCCACCATAAGCCGGCTGTCAAAATCTTCTATGCTGTAGCTTTCCCTGCATAATGACCTCCTGCCGCGCCAGAATGTGCCTCGGCCAGAATCAAGGGTCGTTCATGCTCCAAAACACACCTGCGCAGTATTTCATCTGGTCCCATCTTGTACAGCTGGTCGGATATTAGGGTGAAGTCCGCTGCTCGCACTACCAGCTGCTTCTTCTGTTGTGTGGTCATTTCAGCTGGTGGAAGCCCTATAGACAAGTACTGAGCAATATCCTGGAAGTAGTCATCGATTATCTGGATGGAAAACAGCTGCGCGTCAGGGAGGCCCTCATCCAGACTGGTGGGTTCTTCGCCCGACTCGAGCCTCGACAAGTGGTCAGGTCCTAGGTTCAGTCTCCCCGGCTTAACGATGATTTCGAAGTCATATTCTTGGAACAGGATCAGCCATCTGCATATTCTTCCTCCTAGCACAGGCTTATTAACCAAATATTTCAACGCAGAATGGTCAGTAAACATCTTAAAATGAGATCCTAACAGATAATGTCGGAACTTATGTAGTGCATACACCATAGCAAGGCCTTCCCGCTTGGTTGTAGTATAATTTTTCTCTACAGTGGATAATTTTCTACTGGTAAAAGAAATAGGGTGGTCGATCTGACCTGCGCCTGGTTGAGCCAATACCACCCCTAGAGCAATGGAGGATGCGTCGACATGCACATGAAACTCTTTGTTCCAGTCAGGAAATACTAGAATGGGGGAAGTGACCATTTTTTTCTTCAAAATATCTAAGCTTGCCTGGCACTCCGACGTCCATTCGAACTTATTATCTTTCTTCAACTGCCTTTCCATCGGAGCGGTAATTTGAGCATATCCTTGGATGAATTTTCTGTAGTAACCAGTGTGACCGAGTGTCGTGCGCAGTTGTTTGATGGACTTTGGGGGTGGCAGATTTACAATAATAGCTATCTTCGCAGGATCCATCATCAATCCCTGCTTACAGACAACATGACCAAGGAGAATTCCAAAAGGGGCACAAAAGATACACTTTTTTAGATTCAAAGCAATCTAGTGTTGTCTACACTTGTTTAACATAAGTCTCAAACTAGTGAGGTGATCTTTTACTAGCCCAAAAATAGTCCAGTCATCAAAATAAACTTCTAAGAATTTATGTATATATTCTTTGAACGCAGAGATGATGACCCTAGAAAATATAGCAGGTGCATTCTTCAGCCCAAAGGGCATGCCAGTATATTAAAAGAATCCCATTTCGGTAGCAAATGTTGTCTTATGTCGGTCTTCTGGAGCAATTCGGATCTGATGGTAGCCAGAAAACCCGTCAGTGAAAGAGTATATTTCTTGACCTCCAACATTGTCGAGCACTTCATCTGTAAAGGGGGTAGGAAAGGGATCATGCATACAGGCATCATTTAATTTCATGAGGTCGACACATATGCGGATTTCACCCTTAGTCTTCTTCTCCTGGACCACCATAGGACTGACCCACTCAGATTCTTCAACAGGCTCAATTATTCCTGCGGCGAGCATCTTATCCAGCTCCACCTTAACCTTTTCTTTATACTTCGGATTCAATCTATAAGGCCGCTGTTTCACAGGTTTTGCATCAGGTTTCAAAGGGATCTTCATTACGCCAATATCACCCAAGATACCCTTCATTTCGAAAAACTTTGTTGGAAAGAGATCTTGGTACTCATGGAGAATTTGGGTTACCTTGCTGACCATTTCATCATCCCAATAGTCACCAATTGTGGCAAGCTTAGGCTGTTCTTCAGATCCAATATTAACTGTGCGTGTCTTCAGGGGCTGGTGTACTTCCGAGACTTCGATGGCTAGTCCTTACACATCGCAGCATCCTTCTGACTCAGGGATAGCGATATTTCGCGAGTCCTCAATGGCGAAGTTATAACATTCTAGGGCGTGGGATTCCTGCACTGTCCAATCTAGTCGCTATTCTACTAGTTCTCGGTCATCAAAGACCTTGGTATGGATGATCCTGATAGCTGCATCTAGAGCTGGGAAGACATCATTAGTAGAAAAAGTATGTATAAAACTATGGACAAGACAGTCCCAACTTACAGTATCTAGGTGGAGCTCAGCTTCCTCATACCAGGTTTGGGCTATCGATGCCAGTGTACGGACGAATCTATGTACCCATTCGTTCCGAGGTACATACCTCCACACTTCATAGCAGTTTGCCAAATGTGCTTGTGGACTAGATTTTCCATCAAACTTGCTTCGCACCTCCTCAGGCTGTTCCTTAAATCGCAGCTGAAGGAGCCTCTTACAGACTTCCCAGCTAGGAATCTGCGGCTTATGGCTCTTCCACCATCTGGCTGCTGTGACTCTAAGTGCTGACTCTAGAGAAGTCATTTTCTGTGACTCCGGTATCTGACCTGAAAATTGTATGATAAATGGGTCAGGGTCTGTCGAACCATCAAAAGTAGGGAGAGTGCTTGGTTGTGAGCTGAGCCATCTGAGAGATTTAGTAGGTCTGGTACTGCTATGTCGGTTCTGCCAACCTTCTAAGTCATCCTCCGATTCAGTCATACAGGAGCTACCGGACTCCCAACCTGTGGTAGGAGGATCCTCATAACCTTTGTCCTACGCGGGGATAGTGTAGATGGGCTCCACGTCATCCTGATCCTTTTTTCGGAGTGGTTCTGTGTACCGTTCCCTTCGAATATCATCTGTCTCTTTTTTAGGTTAATAACTGCAGCATTTGCCATTGCCCATTCAATTCCTAACAAGGCTGGGTAGGGGTCGCTGTCATCAATAATCTCAATTACTTCGAAGTCCACGATAGTACTGACCCCAGCAATATCTGTTTGGACACTCAGGAATCTTCCTAGAGGCACAATCCTTTGCTGGTTGGCTAGCCGCAACTGGATAGGGGACCAGGCGAGGGGGGGTTTTCCCATGTGTTCCCAGGTTTATTTAGTTAACACATTTATGTCGGACCCTAATTCCAATATAACATCAGTCAGATGATATGCCCCTATCTGAGCATTCAATCGCATTTCCCTACCGGTTCTGTTCACTCTGTGAACAGTTTTGTCTGGATCAGAACTGTGGTGAGGTCCGCAGGAAGCAATGACTTCCTGTAACCTAGTCCGAGCATCCTGATCTCGTAACAGTTTGAGGCAACTCTGTAAAAAGGAGGATAAGGTACTTACGTTATCCCTTGGAGCTTCCTGGGGCCGAGAAGATAGTTGCTGAGGTTGTGTAGGTGTAACGGATGTGCTAGAATCAGCAAAATCTTTCTTAGCCTCCATAAATGTCTCTCTTTCTCTTGTGATATCAAATGCTGGTATTTTCACAGGGGCCTTATGAACTCGAGCATCGGCGGGTTGTATTTCTGTATCCGGTGGGTGTGTCGTAGCTCCACTCTGTGTGACAACATTGATAGTTGCGGCAGGTCTGGGTTCAACTGAAATCATCTGGATATTCCACGTGGGGACACTCTGTCGTGCCTGAATATTAGATATGAGCTGCGGACACTGCTCAATCACATGATCTACTGCGCGACAGTATCGACATGTCGTAGTGGGGTTCCGAAAGTCGCGGGCCAAATGCCCAGCTTGGTTACAATTGTAACATACCAACTGGCCTCGGCCTCTGCCGACCATACCACCACGGCCTCCAGACGAACCTCGACCAGAGGCACCCCCCTGGTAACCGTAGCTATCACTATTGGGGCCTTCATTGTGCACCCGGTAGGCATCATAGGTGCGGCACTCATCCTCATTATGACCTACAGACTTGCAGAAATTACAGTAGAGGTTCTTAGGTCCATGTCCGTACCGTTGCAGCAGGTGATAGTTCTCGGGTCAGTGCTGACCTGTTGTTCTGCAGAGCTCACAATATAGAACTTGTGGTGGAAATGGGTCCGCCGCACCTGTACGCAGGTACTTGCTTACCAGAGGGCATCGTTCCTTGTCATGACCTTCGGTCCGACATTGCGTACACCAAACCTCTTTGCGATCAGGTTTTCCCTTTTTCATCTCGCGAAGTTCCAGGGCCATCGCTGCTAGCTGCGCTTGGATTTGAGCAATACCAGAATCATCTCCGACAAGGGCAGTTTCCAGCTTCATTGGATTTCCAGAGCCTCTTGCTGGTCAGCAACCTTCTGTTGCATGAGTGGAGTTCTGATATGTGGTAATAATGCCGCGATAAACCATTCCTTGTGCTGCGCAGGACTAATGGTAAAGCTGACTTGGTCGAGGAGGACTTTGAATCTCTGGTCAAAGTCCTACACAGATTCGCCGCACCGCTGTTGAATCTCTTTGAGTTCAGTGATGCTCTGCGATTCCGATTTAGTCTTTTTAAATTCTTTGGTTATGGCTGCCTTAATCTCATCTAACGTAGGGCTCTGATTACTGGAGAACTTCATGAACCAGGTCAAAGCCCTCTCCCGAAAAGAAGTAATGAGCTGCACGGCTCTCACATCTGGGTCTGTAATTTTCTTCGCATTCCATACTGCTTCACATAAAAACCAGAACTGTTCGGGGTCCTCTGATCCCGTGCCTTTGAAGATGGGGAGCTTAATGTCATTAACCAGGTGGGCCATGGCGGTTCTGGGAGGGGGACAGGACGTTGATGGAGAGGGATTTACGGGGACAGACTGGCCTGTGGCCGGAATACTTGGACTTGGTTGACTGTCAGACTGCGACGGAATTTCAGGGGTAACAGGGCTTCGCTGCGGGGTGACCGGAGGGTTTCCAAGCGAAGGGATTTATTCAGAGCCGGACTCTTCAGAATTGATGGGGGAGGACGCGGTAGCCTGACCTAAGGAATAGGAGTCAAAATCTCTTTTGTACATTTTTCCACTTCGCAGCAAACCACTTTGCTCGTCGAAGGTATTATCACTTGCAAACATATGTTAGTACTACCAACCTAGCAATTTGATTCAAACAAAAATATACCCTTTTCATCCAATAGTATTTTAATTCATAAGCTTAATGAATTCAAAAACTTACCACGGGGACCGTTGAAGAACTGTCGTTCAGCTTCGCTGAAGGAGGTATTTGTGTCAAGGGCAAACTCTGTCACGAAGGCTTCCAATGTTCGCGTCGTCCAGAAATCAACAGTGCGGGATACCTCGTCGTTCACGTGTTGCACAAGATTGACCCTTGTGGGGGTCCACATGGGAACCCGTCGAGCTTGGAAGTTCGTCCTTCTTTCTGTTAACCTAGACAACCACTAGTGCAATTCTATGTGGATACTACCAAAGAAAATTTCATAAGCATCACAAAAAACATACCTCTGTAAAAAGTCACGTGCGCTACGACGCGGATTTGTGTTCTCTTTCTCAGCAAATTTCAGATAAGTCTCATCAAGCCAATCACTGATTTTCGTCACAGAGGGCCTCCAAAACATAGCCCTCAAGGTACGACGTAAACCCCTCTTGAGCAGATACTGAGTTCAACCGGCAACGAAACCAATTTGTTGGGCAATAGGGCAGACCTGAGTTTAATCCTTTTATGTCGCACCAACAAAAGACCCACCGTGTTGGCCCTTTCGGCAACAACCTGCGTGCAGGTTGCAGTCTCACCCAAAACAACAATGGGGTGCCGCAGAATCAGGTTTCTGCAAGCAGAGAGGGATATTACTGTACCTTAGCTTTCAATGAACTTATTAATCAACAATTACACGAATTTGTCATTCGCTTATATATAACTTCGCAGATAGATAAATAACCGTGACTTGCTTAACCCACTACAGGGAATTCACAGCGAAGCTTATTATTAGCAGTGATCTAAGTTATCAAATGTATACAGTTATTAATGCATAAAAATAACAGAAATAGAAGCAACACAAGAAACCACAACACCAAATATAACGTGGTTCACCCCCAGTGTAGGGGCTACGTCCACAAACTGTGTTTTATTCAACTTGCTACAAAACCACAGTTTGATCTGCGCACTCAGCTGCAGATCCCTTCAGTCCTTAACAGCCGCGCACACAGCAGCAGGCCTCTGCGCACACAACTGCAGATCTTTCTTAATCTTCTTACAAAACCCTCTGCGCACACAGCTGCAGAGGTCGTCCACGCACACAGCTGGGACTTAATCTTTCCTTACAAAAACCAACCTTAACTTCGCCTTAATCTTTCTTACATCATAAAACCTAACCTTTCTCATTTACACAAGTGCCTATTTATAGCGCACTGTTTACAAAAACATGGATTCAATCCCATGGGCATCCAAAACCCTAAACCCTGGTCTTAAGCCGCGGGTTTATTACAATAGAAGACTTTGATTCAACCCCTGACACTCCTAAGACTATTTTCAGTCAAACCCGCGGGGTTACTCATCTTAAGGACCGTTGAGGTGCGCGCCCTAACACTCTGTAACTTTAATAATTTATTATTTAATAATGTTTGTAAACATAATCCTATTCTAGTATATATATATTAATAATAGGTTAAGAAGAAGATTTAAGTATGGTTAATACCTTGTTTGGATACTTAATTGCATCTCCTATAATTTTTATTGAAACAATATATTTCTTTACTATAATTCTATTTTAGCACTACTGTTTCTTTTCCAACATAGATATTCTCATAAAAACAATAAACATAAATAACTAGAACACAGTTCTCTTTAATAATAATTTACACACTGAATTAAATTACTCTGCTATCTACAGAATACAGAACCCTGTCTATTATATTCAATCTCTTATCCTTTTTTTCTTTCTTTCATCTACTTAAGATATTCTAACTGTGCTGGAGTACGGCCTGGTTTTCCAGGTGTGGAAAAACACAGTCTAGAAATTATTTCCATTCTAACACATTACCTTTCTAAATCAAATTCCTTTCTTCAATCATTTTAAAAGACTACCAGATTCTAACATTTTACAAATTGAATCTTTAACATTCATATATCAATCAGACACAGATACCAACACAGTAAAACAAAATAATGTAGAACCTGTTTAGGACAGCCGACAACAATGTTAGGAGGTCGTTCCTCCCTACCAATCTCTTGGAGAGCGCTCAAACAACGCTTCATCAGGATCCCTGAGCCTGTTCCTGGTCTTCTTGGCTGAGAACTGGTGGAGAATGCAAATAGTAGACTAGTCCAATATCTCAGTAAAACACTCCGCTCTCAGCAGTATGATCTTCAGCTTAAAAGCTACAACTAGATCAATCAACAGTTATCCCCTCAAACATTTTCCAGATTCCCTTCCATTGAATTTCTCCGAAGTACATTCATTCAACCTGAATGATAACTTCTCTAGAATGAGCAGCCTCAGCTCTCTTCAATGGGAATTTTTATAAATATTGCCTAGGTATTTTGGGTCAGTTTTCATTAATTGAGCCACTTGCTCTGATTCCACTTTCTTGGGGAATCATGACCCCAAATGTAGGGAGGTTTCCACCTGCAACAGTTGGAAGTGGTTTGAGGATGATGCCACATGTCAGTTTTCTCTCCACCCAATCTCCTCCACCAATTTGACCAGTAAACACTCTTTTAACAGCTCTCCTAAGCTGTTGTATCCTCCTTTATTTATTTATAAATAAAATATTCAGAATTACATTGAATATCCTTGACTCCGCTGAGTCATCAATTACAACTTAACATAAAATTTAACATATTGTCTTCAAAAAATATCAAATAATATAAAATTGTTTTTGCAAAATTGGGGCATGTGACACTCCTGGGTCACATAGTTTCAGCTGAAGGTGTGAAGATTGATCCTGTTCGAGTTGAAGCAATCCAGAATTTGTCCATACCTAGGTCAAAAGGGATATTCAGTCATTTCTGGGTAAGATAAATTTTGTTAGGAGGTTTATCCCAAACTTTTCTGAGTTGGTAAAGCACATAACCTTTATGTTGAGGAAGGAAGCTTAAATCAAATGGATAGAGCAAGCAAGAAGCTCTTTTGAAGACATCAAGAAGGCTATCATGGAAGCTCCCACTCTGATTAGTCCAGAATACACCAATGGTTTCTACATTTTGTCCGTTGCATCTTATGACATGGTGGCAGCAGTGTTGTTACAGAAATATGATGAATGCCTTGATCACCCCATTGCCTTTTTCAACAAAACATTGAGGGATGATGGATTGAAGTATGATCCTATTGAGAAGCATGCCTATGCTCTAATCAAGTCACTAAAAGCCTTTAGAATTTACATTTTACATGCAAAGGTCCTGGATTATGTTCCTTCAGCTGCTGTGAAGGATTTTTTGACACAGCCTGATATTGATGGGAAGAGAGCTAAGTGGGTGGTGAAGCTGATTGAGTTTGACATAGAAGTAAATCCCACCAAGCTAGTGAAAGGAATAGGCCTAGCTAAGCTTATGGTAGAAGAAAATTATGAGCTACTAGGCATGAATCTTATTGGCATAAGTTCAACCAACTTGCAGACAGAGGTAGAAGCAGAAACATCAATAGAAATAGTTGAGGAGCAGCATGACAATCAACAAGTAGTTGAGAACTTATCCTCATGTGAGTAGTACTCAAGTATTATTCATTTCTTGCAAAATTTAGAAGTTCCCCTTGGACTTACTCTAAATCAAGCACGAGCTCTTAAGCTTAAGTCTGTTAAATTTTGTGTAATTGATAAGTTGTTGTATTGGAAAGATTTGTTTGGTGTTTTGCTGAGATGCTTAGATAAAGAAGAGTTAGTTCAGGTCATGCATCAGTTTCATTCAAGCACATGTGGAGGCCATCATTACTGGAAGACCACAACCCACAAGATTCTGAGGGTTGGGTACTATTGGCCTGTTCTTTTCTCTGATGTGTGTACCTTTGTGAGAGCCTGTGACAAGTGCCAAAGATTCATAGGAAAGCAGCAACTCAGATCTTTTCCCCTTAGACCTATTGCAGTGAATGGTCCTTTCCAGTAGTGGGGTCTTGATTTCATAGGTGAGATTAATCCTTCAGCAAGTGGTCAGTACAAATGGATCCTAGTAGCCACAGACTATTTCACCAAGTGGATAGAGGCAGTCCCTACAAGGAATGCCACTCACCAGGTCATCATGAGTTTTTTATATGAGAACATATTTATCAGGTTTAGCTACCTAGTAAGGCTAGTGATTGATAATGCACCATCTTTCAAAGCCGGGGAATTGGTTAACATGTGTGAGTTAATGGGAATTCAATTGGTGCATTCCACTTCCTATTACCCTCAAGGCAATGGCCTTGCTGAGTCATCCAATAAAAGCCTAGTTAGAATCATCAGAAAACTATTGGAGAATAATCAGAAGAGCTGGGATTCTAAGCTAAAGTTTGCTCCATGGGCCGATAGGGTGATTGATAAGAGATCCATAGGGACTTCTCCTTTCAAGTTGGTTTATGGTACTGAGGCCATTTTTCCCATTCAGCTGATTCTACCAGTTGCAAAATTCTTTCAGGAGGAATAGGATGAACCAAATGACATGGTGAGGAGGATTCTTGATTTGGTGGAGTTGCAGCAAGTCAGGGAACACGTGATGGAAAAATCAAAAGCTCATCAAAAGAGGATCAAGATTATTTTTGACAAAAGGGCAAAGGTGGACAATTTCCAGGTTGGAGATTGGGTTCTCAAATGGGATATTGTCAGGCAAGACAAGGGAAAACATGGAAAGTTTGACTCTCTGTGGATAGGCCCTTTTGTGATAGCTCAGGTGCAGCAGAACAACACCTTCAAATTGCAAAATATGGAAGGAGAGGAGGTGTTTGATGGCCCAATAAATGGGCGATTTCTGAAACTCTATTTCATCTGAGGCTTTAAGGCCTTGTTATTGTAAAATATTATTTAGTTTATTGTTTTTTTTTTTTACAAAATAAGACTCCATGCCCAATGGAATAGTAAAAGATAGGTTTAATTCTTATTTTTCAGGAAATGCATATTGCTTTGGGATTCTTGGGACCTCACAGGGAGGTTCCCATCCTCGAGTAGGAGCCAGATGTTATCTCCTAAATAAATTAATTTTCAATAGGTCAAACTCAGACAAGTTATTTTTTCATAGTAGTGAAGATTTCCGAGTATATTATGAAAGATGTTTGGGTAATCAACAAAATTGGAATGCCTGGTGTTCTATTTTTCAAGAATATTTGAAAGTTTAGCTTTCGGTGGTTTAGGAAAACTTTTCAATAGTTTATTAGCCACCGAAAAGCCTAACTTTCGGCAGCTAACAATTTGGACTAAGGACTGCGTTAACCACCGAAAGCCTGTTGACGTTGTTTTTAATAAAATTTTGGAAAGGGAGCTTTCAGTGTCTTAGGTGAACTTTTCAACAGTTCATTAGCCACCGAAAATCCTAGCTTTCGGCAGCTTAACAATTTGGTCCATGAAGACATTAACCATCGAAAGCTCATTAACTATGTTTTTGGAAATTTTGGAAAAAGAAGCTTTCGGTGGCTTAGGCGAACGTACCAGCGGTTCATTAGCCACCGAAAAATCTAGCTTTCGATAGCTTACAAATTAGACCTAAGATTTCCTTAAACGTCGAAAGCACCAAAAGAGGAAAACAGTTAGCATATCCATCGAAATCAAACACCGTCAGCATGAGGCATGTTATGATCAAGTACTTAACCACCGAAAATACCGGGGGACTGCAGAAAATCATGAGTTGGTGAATAAAAGGTCGTTATTGAACTGAAGGACTGATGGAGACCAAAACCCTATCCTACCCTCCATCTATCCCACGATTGCAGTTGAACCACCATGAAACATTAAGTCCCAAAACCCTATCCTACCCTCCATCTGTCCCACGATTGCAGTTGAACCACCACGAAACATTAAGTCCCAGTTAAAAATAATTGTTGTGATGGCCATATCGTGGTTCTCACCAGAGTTTACCGTCATCTTACTCAAGTACCAATCGACTGATTAACCCCTCAAAATCAGCACCATATCCTTAGTACACTCCACATTTCTTTGCATGCATCCTCACTGCTCCAGGCCATTCCTGAAACCAACGCGCTAATCTCCTTCACATAATTAGAATTTTGATTTTTACAGATACTAGAAGCACAGTCCAGAGATGAAGAAAGGAGGAGGACCTGCACTTAGACAGGAGTTAGGTGACATTAGCTATCTTGAGTCACATCCAGAAGTATGCCAATTCTTCAAAGATGCAGGATGTTACAGGTTCTGTGAGAAAATCCATGGTTCCCACCAGCAAGTGGCAGAAGCCTTTGCTCTTTCTTTTGATGGCTCTAAGGCATTGATAGGCAAGTAAGAGTTCCAGGTTGATGAAACCCTAATAGCAGAAGTAGCTGAACTCCCAAGGAATGGGGAGAAATGGTTCAAGACCACCATTACTAAGGATGTGGAATTCAAGTCCTACTTAAAGCTTAAACACAAGATCGTGGTTTGGAAGAAAAGCATCCCATCCACCTGGCTTGAAGAGAAGTGGCAACCGTTACTAAAAGTAATCCTGGTTTATATAACCTGTGAAGGTAGGTATAACAGGGTGATGATATATCACTTTAAATTGATGAACCATTTTACAGGCAGAAGCCCTTTAAACCTGCCTTTATACCTCCACAAAAGCCTAACCAAGATGGCCCACCAGGTCAAGGCCTAACCCACAAAAATCGCAGGGAGGTTATCTCACCATGGCCTGATAAAACTCAATTGTCCAAGAATTGTTGAAAAGAAGAAACATAGCATGGACATATTTCTTATTCTGGAATGACTTTGAAACAGACTTATAGCCAGAAGACAAATTAAAGTCCCCTTCAAAGAAATCCACCACTCACAGGAGTGGCAAGTGGAAGAGGAGGGCTATCTCACCAGTGACAGTGGACCATCCCTCTCCAACTTCTAAAAACAACCACGCCAAAAGAAATATGGACTTCAATGGAAAGGAGAAGGAGGCCCCAGCACAAAGTGAAAATATACTTAACCTACCCTACTCAGATTTAGAAGAAGAAAAGGAGTAGGAAGTTGACCTAACCAAGCAGGTTGCGACAGAACATGAGGAGTTTTCCTCACCAACATCAAGGGAAGGTCAAGACAAACCAATGGCAGAGACCTCCTCAAGCAAACCTAGGTCTCAGAGAATAAACCAGCTATTAGGGAAAATACATGAACTAGAGGTCTTAGACAGAGAGATCAAAAGAAATAATGTAATATTAACCAAGAGGAATACTGAGTTGCATAATTCTCTTCTAGAAATGAGAGGGATGTAGTCATGCTGAAAAGGACAAATCTAAGATTTATGAAGGACAACTCCAGGCTCTACAGAATGATCAGACTATTGAGGTTGCACAGAAAAACTCAAACCCTAGCTCTCAAGCTCACCTTGCACTGGAAACCCTAGCAGAGGCATCAACAAGCTTTCAGGATCCTGAGACAGCTCATGATGTTGCTGCTCTGTCAAACCCTATGCAAATTGAAGAAATATCGGAAGGACAGAGGTAAAAGCGGTAAAAGGATGATTAAAATTTTGAAGCAACAGAGCTTTCTGTGGCTTAGGCAAACACAACAGCTGTTCATTAGCCACCAAAAGCAGAGATTTCGACGGCTTATAGACCCAGGATTTTGTTTCCTTAACCACCGAAAGAACAAAAGGGGGAAAAAAGATATGTTTGCACACATAACTAGTTTTGGCAGATACAAACACCTCAGGGGTGAATTATGAAGCTGAAAATTGATGAAAGGCACCAATGGAGGGGGTTTGTTCCAGTTTTGAGGGTGCCATCAAGGTGAAAAGGGTCACAAACCCTATCTACTTTTGACAAACCGTGGCTTATCTGTCAAATAACAGGTCATAGCTCTACTTCAGTGATCACTGCAGTTGTTAAAGAGTTCAAGGAGTGAACAAGTATTAGAGTTAGATATACTACCACTTAAATTAGGGTTTTTGACCTAATTTTGCAAAAACAGTTATTTTATCTATTTTTAGTAAATTAGATCCAATTTTTCAAGATCTGAAATAAATTTTGTAAAGGCTATAAAGCCTAAGACTTATGTTGAAGCAAATGTTTGACTTCAGAGACTTTTAGACCCTTATTGTTATCAAGCTTCTCATGTTATTCATCATTTAAGATAAGCTCTTTTGCCATTATATGTTCAGGTTCCATTTATTTTATGTTTTGTACTTGTGCTTGAATGTCTGATTTAGGTTTATTCTTTTTATCTAATGCCGGATAGTTGTCATCCTATCTATGTGTTGATGAGTTGAAATTACAAGTATTTTTCCTTGTTATGATTAGCCATTGATATGTGATTGCTTTATATATGAATCTGCCAGCATAGTAAGTTCTCCATTTATTCACCTTATTATCAACCCTTTGAACATGGGTGGTTAGAAGCCTAAATTTTTTATTGAGTTTTATGCATGTATTGAGTGTGTGAGGTCATCTGACTTGATCCATTTAGAAAAACCATTAAAAATATTTATGTTACCAGGCATCCTCGAGTTGCAACCTAGAGGAGTTTCTTGGAGTGATAACAGATAGGATCCTACAGTCATTGACTTTGAGGATGAGCTGCAGCAAGAGACAGCTATCCAGCAGCCGTAGTAGGTTGACACTAGGCCAAGACCTAAGTGGTTTAGGTCCACAGTATAGGATTCCAGGAAGGATGATCCTCCACAGAGATCTTTCAGACGGAGTGTACCACCAAAGAGGCATAGTTACATGGAAATGATGACAGAGTTTATTAACTCTGAACCTTCCATCTTTGGGGAGGCTGCACAACATGATGTGTGGCAAGAGGATATGGTTGAGGGGTATGAATCCATTATGAAAAACCAGGTATGGGAGGTTGTGTTGAGTCCGCAAGGAAAAAAGGTGGTGGGATCCAAATGGATCTACAAGCTGAAACATGCAACAGACGGAAGCGTGGAGAAGTAAAAGGCACGCCTCATGGAAAAGCGGTTTTCATTGAAGGAGGGAATTGATTATGATGAGACCTTTGCTCCTGTTTCGAGGTATTCTTCCATTCGGACCATTATCTCACTAGTAGCTGAGATGGGTTGGTGTGTCCATCAAATGGAAGTCAAGAATGCCTTCCTCAATGGAGTGATAGAGGAGGAGGTGTATATAGAGCATCCAGAGGGGTTTGATGTGGAGAACGAGGAGACGCATGTATGCAAACTGCATCGAGCTCTTCACAAGCTCAAGCAAGCACCTCGAGCATGGTACTTGAGGATTGACAGCTATCTACGGGAGATGAGATTTCAGCGGAGTGAGGATGACCACAACCTATACTTCTTGACAGGTGAGGTGCCTCTCATATTGGTCTTATATGTGGGTGATCTATTTTTGACAAGAGATGATAGGATGATTGGACACTGCAAGTACAACCTTGCAATGGAGTTTGAGATAAAGGGTTGATGCATTACTTTCTGGGCTTGGAGGTTTGGCAGAGAGATGGATGCTTCTTCATTGGACAGGGGAAGTATGCAGTATATATCTTGAAGAGATTCAGGATGTAGGATTGCAAGCCTATGGCCATACCTCTAGTTTCTAACTGGAGGAAGATTGATGCATCGGGGTCAGACGGATTTGATTCTACCTTGTATCGTCAGCTTATCGGATCACTTATGTATTTGGTCAGCACTTGACCAAACATCAGCTTTGCAGTCAACTCTTTGATTCAGTTCATAGTGGACCCTCGAAGAGTGCATTGGATAGATGTGAAGCACATACTTCGCTACATGAGAGGTACAGTGGAGTATGGATTGGTTTATGAGCGTAGGGGGAGTGTACAGTTAGTAGGTTTAACAGATGTTGACTGGGGAGGATGTGTAGAGGAACATAAGAGTACTTCAGGTTGTTGTTTCAACATTGGATCAGGGGTTGTCTCTTGGTTCAGCAGGAAGCGAAAGTCAATTGCATTGAGCTTGGAAGAGGCTAAGTACATGGCAGCCAACATGGCTTCTTGTGAGGGTATGTGGCTGAGGAAGTTACTTTCAGGGTTGTTCGAGTGTGAGCTAGAGGCTACAGTAGTTCACCATGACAATCAGAGTGGCATTAGACTATGTGAAAATCTAGTGTTCCATGACCGAAGCAAACACATAGACATTAGGTACCACTTCTTGAGAGATTGTGTTTAGAGGGGAACCATTCAGTTGGAGTACATACAGACATACGAGCAGGTGGTGGACATTTTCGCCAAGGCACTTTGCAGACAGATTTTTGTGAAGTTCAACGATAAGTTGGGGTTGCTACCGAATCCCTTCCTCATTGAGAGGGAGTGCTAAACTAGTAGCAACAAAGAAGGTCTTCCTGCATGCATGTGTTCTTGCATGCAAAAGACTTAAATTAGGAAACCAGTTGCATTTAATTTAATTTTCCTACGTTTACTTTGGAAAATAAATTAAAGTGATCTAAATTAACGTTAGTGAAACACTAGTTAAAGTGAAAGTGAAATTAGGGTTTTTGCTTTACCACTAGTGTAGTGAAATTAGGGTTTTTGCTTTACCTAAAGTTATAAAAGAGAGATCAATTGGTGGAGAGGACACACACACTTATATTCTGATAGAGACAAGATACAAACATGGAGAGAAAGTCAAACAAAGGATTTAGCTGGGAAGAAGGAGGAGCCAGCAACAGGATCATCAAGCTTCATACAGTTGGGTCGAATACTCACATAAGAGGGTGTTGAGGTTTAGTTGGGATTTTCCCAATGATTCTTCTGGGTACTGCATTCGCCAGGTTTGGGTGAATTTGTAGTGATTGTAAATGTTCCATATTTTCTCATAATAAAATCTATTTTTGACAGTTGCACCGATTTTTCCCATCTTGGGGTTTCCATACACAAAATAATTGTGTCATTATTGTGATGTGATGTTGTGATTTATTTCTCAGTTTTATATTTCGCTACATACTGTAAAAGATATTCATGTGTGGTTATCATTAGAGATCTTGCATGCATTGTTAGCCCTAGTTTGAATATTAAAGGAAAATTTACAATCCATACATATCGAGTGCTCAACATTCTTATTTTCTCAACTTCTGAAAAAGAAATTAAGACCAATATCTGAATACATATAGACAACAAAAATTTGTGTATCCTTTAAAGCCAACTTTTCCAAGACATTACCCATCTCGCTTCGAGTAAGTTTGTGTAACCGTTAATGTTTTACCTCCATATTTTAGAAATATTTTACCTTACCTTTTAAAGGTTTGAACAATACATTGTTAGGACGGCCATATAAAGTTAAAAACTATTGAATATAGAGCAGTGACAATAGCTGTGAAAGTGAATATAAACATATTTTTATGTTCTTTTATCTCTGACAACACTGTCAGGTTGCGGAATGAATGTACTAAGCCCTGTACTTGTTGCAATTCCTATGTAGGATGGAAAATTGCTTATTGCTACCTTGAAACAAACTGTGTTCAAGCGGCACATGCTATTCATATAAATACAAATCACTCAAAATCAATATAATGTCAAAACCTTCCCAATTTATGGAATGATACATATAACCTTCCCAATTTATGGAATGATAGCCATGATACATATAACCTTCCCAATTTATGGAATGATAGCCATGATAGCCATGGATCTGGTTAGAAGTTCAGAACGACGGTTTTTAAATCAGACGAGTAAATTAAAAAATCAAAATTATTTCTACTGATAGCCATGATCTAAATCGCTCCTTCAAAGCTCTCCCATTTTTGAAGAACCGAGCTAGCATCCATAAATCAAATTTGGGTCTAAAATATGAGGGTAATTGTGAGCCTTAAAATTTATCACTATTATTATTTTATTGAATCTAAAATTTATATAGACAATAACATTAAAAGAAACAAGTTATTCACTATTATTAGGATTTTCAATTTCACTCAAATATCTTTTATTAAATATGGTTAAAGTTACATGTTACATGGCACTTCACTTACATACGAGTTAAAGTAATATGGAAATGTATTAATAGATGTTAAATTTTCAATTTCTCGACTCAAATGTAACATATTTTTTTATGAACATCAAAATGTCAAATCACTATGTCGAAATGTAATATTTCGGCATAAGTCAACCAAGCATTTACACAAAAGTGAATGAAGATAACATTGCAATAAAATTATTGATAATATTGGAATCCAACATAACCTTTCAAAAACTTAGTAATACAATATAACCCTTATTAAATGGTTAATCATAGTCAACATTGTAAACTATTTTTTTTTAAATAACGACATAACCTTTACTATATGATTAACCATAATCAATAATGTAAACCATTTGTTTAAAAATGACAACATTATAATAGTGTGCAGTAATCACAAAACAAAAAGGGGGAAAAAGTGCATTAAGAGGAAAAGCAAAGACTTAAATATGATAGCAAATCATAAGATGATGAGAAGAGACAATAATATAACATAAATATGTAAAGGTTTCCCATGTGTATGTAATTTAGTGGCAAGTAACAAGGTCATCATGCTTGCTTGTGTTAACGCATAGATTTGCATTCAAAACCTTGAAGTAAGTACAGATAAAATGGGGTACAAGTCATAGATGATTTTGGCAACATTGAAACATCCCTCACAATATGATAGCTAGCCAAAGGGACAACCATAAGCTGTATGTTCCTATGTGTTTCCCATTAAACTAACATGGATCCATTTTAAGCCTCATTGAGGTTTGAGGATGTGAATCTTGGGGTTAGTACCAAAACAATTTGTATTTCATGGAGGATAGAAGTATAAAGAGAGTTTTGGAAGAAGGAAAACACTAAGGTAAGATGATGCAACACAAGAGGGGTATACCCTCTAGGGAAGACATGGACAAGAAATGCAAAGAAAATTTCATGTGCCATCAGCCTTCATCACACATGTTGAAGAGAGTAGTGGATGAAGTTTGGAGGATAAGCGTATTTGATAAAGGGTATTGGATCTAGATCAAAATAAGGAGGATATATTGACACCTTCCCATGAGACACAAGACATACCTGAGGCAAAAGGTGTGTGCGCAAGGCAAGCAAAGAGATGGAATGACAACCAACATCTCATAGCCAACTTTTCTATGACCTTACAAGTAAAGAGATGGAAAGACACAACCAACATCTCATGGCCAACTTTGCTATGACAATCTTCAACACTTTAATATTTTGAGGAAGGTTATGGAAGACTTGATCATTGTAGAAGGGAAGTCACCTAAAACAAGGGTTGAATATGTGAGAGAGTTTGAATCCTATAAATCCAAAATTATTAGCTTGGGGACACAAATAGAGAATATCAATAAGAGCACAAAGGCAAGCCTAAACATTTAATCATAGGGGGAGCACAATGAAGGAGAAGAATCTAACACAGCCTTAACTTATAGCAACACCAGTTTATTGGAGTGGGCCCTGCCTTCTTACAAAGGAAAGCCCAAACATTTAATCATAGGGAGAGCACAATGAAGACGGATAATAATCTAACATGGGCTTAACTTATAGCAACACTAGTCTATTGGAGTGGGGGCTACCTCCTTAGACATGGTGCTGGAAGTAGCCTACAACAACAAGTGAATTAACATATGCACACATGAAGGAAAAAACAACCAACTCCACAAGTTCAAGTAAGCAAAAATTGTCTATTGATTTATTCTCAATATGGCACCTTATATGGCATCATTCCTCATTCCCTCCGCCCTTCAATGGAACTACCTAAACCTACTACTGACCTGCATGCTAATGGGATTATAGGTGTTGTTAAGAACACTCTAGGGAACCAGTTGGTTGATTAACTTAAACTTTCATAGTTGAGAACAAATATGTTAATAACCTTAATGTTATACTTTAATCATCTTATAGTCAAAGATATATTTCAAATATGTTAATAACCTTAATGTTATGATTTGGTTATCTTGTAGTCAAATATGTATTTCAGTGACAAGTTCACCAGTTTTATTATCGATGACAAAGTAGTCTTTGTTAGAAACAAAAAATGCCCTATAGCCTGTCTCTCATCACAAGTTTTGTAAATGTAGAATATCATCCAACTCACATATCCTTTTATTAAGTCAACAGTTTTATATATATATCTTTTTACTCAGTGGTTTATCACCAATCAAGGAAGAAAAACATTATATTGCATGTTCTTCTTTCTCAATATAAGGACTTTTATTTACCCAAAAAAACAACAAATGATGGATCTTTTCCAACATGCTATGATTCAAAGATCACCAACAATAGGGCCTCATAGATCCACCCATTATGATCATAATATCAACAACCTAATCCAACTGTACGTAGAGGCAAAACTACTATATGTAATATGCAATTATAATAATAATCAAAGTGTTAGGCACATGAAACCAAACTCCAATGAAACTTGAATTTTTAATCACACGCAAGGAGATATGAAATTTTGATACATTTAGTAAAACTCTCCCATGAGATGCTTATTCCGCAATGGCATTGGATGACTCTATAAAGTGTTTAAATGAGAATGTTCTAAAATATGTCTTGACGAACCTTATTTAGGCTAACAACCCTACTTCAACACTTAGCCATATGCATGAAAAAGAATCTATGACAGCTTCCACTTTTCCACCTCATAACTATGTTTTAAATTACTCACAATCACGCTCACCCAGATTATTCATTTCCTTGTCGTAGATTGAAGTTTATTTGGTGAATTGATTTTGGATTGAGTGGATACTATATAAATATATGAATCCACAATATGATTTTTTATTTTTTATTTTTAATGTCTGTTAACATAATTTTTTTTTTAATGTCGGCTAGCATAATCTGAATAACATGACAGGATCTCCCCCATATTGGGTTGGGCTGGAGAGCACATGAATTATTTATTACATATGTAAAATTATGCATTAATTACCAGTTATCACATGTAAAAATAAAATATTTTTGATTTTTTTTCTTCTGCAATTTAAAAAGTATAATCTAAAAAGATTACCTTTCCACCTAATTATAAAATATAAACACTTATCCATCTAATTACATCTACTACAGTTAATCATTTTATTATTTCCACATAAATGGTAACATATAAACACATATCCATCTAATATACATTTACTACCATTAATAATTTTGTTGCTCATTGCTTACCCATACTTTTGTATACATCTACTCCAATAATTGCTGCTCATTGCTGGCCCATACTCTTACAACAGAGCCATTTTCAGCGAATAAAAACACTATTTTTATGTATATCACCAAAACCCTGCCATAAGTTGCAAAATGATAAAAAAACTAGAATTATGAATATGACATTCCAGATTAAACTCACTCTTTAGGTCCATCTTCACTCTGCATAAAGTCATTGATACTCCGTCGCCTTTAGTCTGCAGATGGGCATGCAATTCGCTGAAATTTTTTCTTCTACAAACCTCTCAAGTTATATCATGGAAACCTTTGTTCTTGATAGAGAACGCAAAACTCCATGGGAATATAAGTTGGGTTGTCTCCACTTTTGTTGATATCCAAGCATGGAAATAGCTTGAAATCAATATCACGTTGATAGGTTTCCCTGAAGAAATACAACATGTAAACCATTTTCTGGGCGCCATTGTCCACAAACATGGGAAATTCGATTTCCCATGTTATCTGTTTTATCAGACCTATGACTGTGAATCTTTGAGAGCAAGTCCTATGGATTATGTTAACTTTCATTCCCACCAGAGCTTTCTTTGCTTTCAGTAGGTCTATTTCAGAGAGAGCTTGTGTCTCTATGCACCGCACGCCACAGTTTTGTTCTTACCAATTCTACCCATTCCATAAGATTTGTTTTGCACCATTTTCCAATAACTTTGGCGCATCAACTGCACATAGAAAATAAATTGATTTTGTGCAAAAGTGAAAAGAAAAAAAATCCAAGACAATGGCAATTTGTTCTGTGAGTAAAAAATTACACAATATCTTTCATTTCCAGACGTATTGTTAATTTTCATTGAGAGAGGGAACCCTTGGCACATTGTATCCGGAGGGATTGTCTTTGTTACTATTGTTACTCAACTATAAGAGGGTGTATCACTCATAGGGACTCATATTTGTCTTGTTTATCAATTCCATGAGTCATTAAAGAGAGCAAAGAGTTGGTCACTACTCCAAAGGGTTGGAAGCTACATGAGACATTCAGTTGTATTCTACAGTCATCTTCCACACTTCTATGTATGCACTCAAACCATTTGCCTATCAGATCTGACAGTCTAAATCTATATTTACCAACTTGGAAATCTTTGTAACTTTGAATTTGCGTCACGCTCTCAACCAAAGGTAAGCTTGTAATATGTTTCAGTAGGGAGTTTTGACTGTCAATCTCTGTTAATCATATTATCTATGCACTGTGTTATAATAAACAATTCCAGATCTAATATTTATGTTCCTATAACCGTGACTATTATTACACACAAATCTGGAAATTACAAGTTGGAAAAAATTAGTGTTACTTTAACCCAGACGACAGTGGGAACTGAGGTTGGAATATAAAACACTGTCTCGGCTAGGTGCAGTCTGATCTTCAAAATCCAAAATCCAGTCTCACCAAAAATTAGGTGGAATATGTGTTTGTGTGGACTTTTGCAGACTTATTGAGGCCTGCGTATTTCCTACACTTTTCAGAGATGAGATTCTCAAAACAATTAGCAGCGAATGAAGCCTACCATCACAAATGGGTTGTCCAGTGGAGCAGTTTGAGCGCAATGCAATTTTGGGTTCGCAAATGGGTTGTCTAGTGAAGCAGTTTGAGCATAATGCAATTTTGGGTTGAGGCTCGAGGATTTGATGGGCGGTGTCAAGCTCTAAAAAACATCCCATACTGTTGTTTACAAAAACTTTAAAATCAACCCCTAAATTGGAAAAATATTTTTTTCTTTAAGAATAAATTACATTTTTTTAAAAACTTGTATATTAAACAAAAATAAATATTTCATAAATAACCATAGAAAATCAAAGAAATTATGATGCGATTCAAAATTAAATCATATATATTAGACGATACAAAAACAAATGATTCCTAAAATAAATAAAAAGAAAGGAAATTCTGAAGAAGAAAAAAAGATAACAAATTTTGATTTTTTTATAAAAAAAAACATGATTAAAGATAAAAAAAAATTAAAAGAAAAAATATTTTAGAAAGTAAATAGAAGAAAATGATGTGAAAAAACTTATGTTTTTAAACTTAAAAAAAAAGGTGTAAAAGTAAAAAAAATTGAAAAGAAATAAAAGGGGATGGATGTCAATTATGATTGTCATAAATCGAGCAAGATTTTAAAGTTTTGGGGTCATTGGATCATTGTACTAAATTGTGACAAGTTTTGTTGTTTTCAAGGTTGTGATTTAATTATTTCTGTGGGATCCACGCTTGCAAAACAAAAGACATGTTATTATTCTACCAAATCATTGGGATACTATTTCATTTAGCCATCAAATCGACCATTGAATTCACAAGGAAATACCACACGTTGAGGTCAAGACCACAGAGATTTTTGTCCCTAAATAAAAAATATATCGAACATGATATAACTTTTTCATATTAAGGGTAAAGAGCTTCACTATTCGAATTCACTTGGAACTCATGATGAAATCTTTCTAAAGTCAAAAAGGGAAAAAATGCTACGTGTTATTGAATATTTAAAGCCTAAATAAGTAGAGTTTTTAAATGGTGCTGCATGTCTGGTAAAAGGAATTTTGCATCATTTCAATGGTTAATGCGTCGATTTAATCCATTAAGCCTGGGATCCCTCGCTCCATTTGTTGATAGGTTAATGGTTGCACATGAACAGTCAGTTAAAAGGGAGTTAATACCTGAAAAAATAATAACACCAGGAAAACTTTACCGTATTGACATAAGACACAAGCAAGACAATAAGCCACCAGGAATAAAGAAACCACACATCGAAATAATGAAGGAGATGTTTATGTCATCATTGTCACTTCAAACTTGTGACATCTCACTTGTAAAAGAACTTCCACGAGATTTTTTTTTTCAGATGAAAAAAGCATTCCTTGATATTCTATTGAATCAAAGGTAATTTGTTACATCATCAAGTCGACAAGACCAATCAAGTAGTTCTAACCACAGTCCACGATACATCAACATCTAAAATATAGCAGGGGGAGTATATACTGAGCCAGCTATTGTCCCCACACTTGGGCTTAATGAACCGAAAGAGTTCCTCTCATAATACAATCTGCATATACGATCAGCCAAAAAAGTCTCAAAAGATGATAATATGAGCCCTGAGGCATTATCCAAGACAGACTTGAGTCCTCTCAAATTGAACAGGGATAAGCTCAATGAACATATTCTGCAAAACCAACACCCCTAGGGGCTTGACTTAAAAAAAACAAGCCTTAATCACATCAGAGCAAGCTCTCAAAACAGCTGGAGATTAACTTCCCCATATATATCACCTTTACAAATTTCTGTAAAGGTAAGATGGCCAAGAGCCATAAGCATCCCATCCTTGGATAATGAATTAGCCCTCATATTATATTCCCTATAAACATGGTTGAAATCCATGGAAGTGAACGAAGAAAACAACTTTTTGGTGTTGTTGCACCAAGCTTCTAGGTTCACTATAGTAAGAGTGGATTCTTCCTTTGCCCAATTTATAATCACAAAGGAGTCGGAAAATATATGTAGATAGGGAAATCCAATATCTTTGGCAATGGAAAGTAAAGACCAGAGTGCCAATAGCTTGGCTCTCGTATTAGTGCTAAGACCGCAACCTAATTTCATTTCAAGGAAATGATGTTCATTAATCCAGATACATACACCTGCCCCACCTTTAGAATCCGCCGCAGCTCCATCAAAGAAAGATGGGAAAGTGTTTTAATGGAGGATCCCCGATATCCTTGTCTTTAGGCCTGTTAACTTGGGGCACCTGATGAGATGAGTCTTCAGACAAAATCTTATGACAGAGACTGGTTATATTTGGCTCTTTGTTCTAAAAAATGTGGCTATTCCTAGTCTTCCAAATATTCCAAATGAAAAAAATAGGCAAATACGAGAGCTTCCTGTCCTTTTCAAACTAGCTGATAAGGTTCCCTGTAAGGGTCGGTTCTGACCAATCCATATGAATATCAATGAAACTATCAAAGCAATGCATTACCTCAAGAGCAAAGGAGCATCCTACAAACAAATGGTCAATTGATTCAACTTCTTTCTTATAGAGGTAGCACCTGTTTGGACAGAGTTAGCCCCTATTGCAAATATTATCCCAAGTATTGATTTTTTTATAGAATGCGAACCAAGTGAAGCACTTCAATTTTTGTGGAATATTGAAGTTCCAAACCTGAGAGATAATACAATATGAAGGAGGAGGCAAATAATCTGATATTATAAGATCAAATGATTTTTTTGCCCAAACTTTGCCCGAATCCTTATCATATAGTCAGAGAAGAGAGTCCTCGACATCCCTAATCTTGATTCCACCATGAGAGAGACCTTTGAAAAAAGATGTCCACCGATCCGCCCATTCTCCTCCCAGGTCCAGATCATAAGCTGATAACCAGCCTTTATAACCTACAAAGAGTCCATCCAGTTTTTGTTCCTGGGCCAGGCACAGAATCCCATAGTCAGCAAGGTATTCTTTGAGGTCCACGGGGAGAATGTATGAAGTCTCCAAACCTGCTATCGGATCAACGGCGAGGCGAATTTTCAACCCATCACCCACCATCCAACCGAGCTTACAAGTAATCCAAGCCAAGATTCTAACCAACCCATTCCAAAAATATGAGTTACCATTAACAGTGAAGTTCCGGGCACGGATCCAGGCCTCCAAGGGTCTATCATTTAAATATTTATGAGCAATGATTTGAATCCAAATACCATTATCCTTCAACACCTACCACACACTCTTCAATCTGAGAGAGATCCCAAACCAATCTAGGTTCTTAATGTCCCAGCCACCATATTCAACAGGGGTAGAAATCAATTTCTAGTTTGTCAAATGAAATCGATGATGACCATCTATTTTTCCCCACATGAAGTTAAAATTTAAACGTCTCAAGGCATTCAGTATAGAGCTGGGACATCTTGCCAGTGCAAACCAGTACACCCCAAGCCTTGTAAGAACATATTTGATGAGAATTAATCTGCCACCAAGAGTGAGCAATCTAAAAGTCTAGTTTTTAATCTTATTTTCAAACATCACCACCATCCATCGCCAATCAGATTACCGATATCCCAGAGGTTTTAGACGATACCCCAGGTATTTAAACCCTGAGTTGATAGGAGCCATGCTGTATGGGAGAAGTTGAGAGATTTTTCTTCTAGTCTCTTCATCCACATTATGATACATAAAAGTAGATTTTTCCATACTGATAGTCATACTGGTGGTTGAACAGAACAAGTCCAGTACTTCTTTGTATGCCCCCCATTCTTGGACAGTTCCAATCCCAAAAAGAATTACATCATCAACAAATAACAAGTGAGTTATTGGTAGGATAGGAGAGAACTGGAAACCTTTAATAAATCCTTTCTGTTGTGCATCTATAATGATTCTGCTGAGGCTCTCAATAATTAGAATGAATAATAGCGGTGATAGGGGATAACCTTGCAGAATTCCCCTTGAGTCAGGGAAAAAATCCGAGGGAGTCCCATTTACTAAGACTGCAAAACAAGAGTTAGTGACACATCCCATAATCCAGTTCACACCAATCAGAGGGATACCTATCTGTAGGAGCAAGAGTCTCAGAAAGGTCCAATTGAATCTATCAAAGGCTTTGACTAAATCGAGCTTCAGTACTAGGACATTTGAGTTTTTGGCTTTGATAGAGTGTACAATTTCCTGGGTAATGCCTACAGGTTCAACGATCTGATGGTCCTTTAAAAAACCAAATTGTTGTGAGGAGATAGGCCTGTTCAGTATAGGTTTAAGGTGGGTCGTAGCAATTTTAGAGATGATCTTATAAATAAGGTTACATAAGGAGATATGGCGAAAGTCAGCAAAGGTGGAGGGATTTTCACACTTGGGGATCCGAGTAAAAAAAAGTGGAGTTTATGGAACCAGGGACGAACCCTTCTACTCTTTCTTGCTCTGCTGCAGAGGTAAGCTCATCATCAATCAGGTCAAAAGGGCCAGGAAAAACTCCACTGGCCAACCATATGGCCCGGGAATTTGATCTTTCTTGAAGCCCTCAAGTACAAATTCTACTTCCTGAAGGGTAACAGGCTCTAAAAAACAGTTCACCTCCTCTGCCCGAGTAAATGTCGGAAAAAGCCTTATTACCTTAAGTTGATTAGCAATATTTGAAGACTTATCATCCATAAATAAATCACTGAAGTGTTGTTTTCCCAGCTTCTTGAGGGACACATCATCAGATACCAGGTTACCATTTATATCCTTGAGGGACCAGATAGCATTGGAATTACTTCTTGCTGAAGCATAAGCATGAAAGAAGTTAGTGTTGGCATCCCCTTCTTTTAACCAAAGAAATTTTCTCTTGAGTCTTTGAGTAGTAACCTCATGAGCCATGAGATTACGTTTTTTGTCTTGAAGATCTTTATGTCTGCTTGCATTGACTACTGTCAGAATCCCAGAATCCATCAAAAGAATGTTAGTGATCTCTTCATTTATATCCAGGAGCAATTGTTTCCTATCACAATTTTTCTTCCTTTCCTAGACTTTAACCGAACCTTTGAGTTAGCTTAACTTCCCTGAGAGAGAATCCATAGGGTTTGAAGGTCCAAAAGCCAAGGGAGCCTTCCAAGATGACTCAACAAGAGGGGTAAAGCCATCTTCCAAGAGCCAAGCTTTATTAAATTTAAAGGGGTAGCACTGCGGTACTAGTCTTTGACCCCACTCCAGACAAATAGGGTAATGGTCCGCGACATCCGAAGGAGTAGCCCAAGACCTGAAGTAAGCAAGACTGGGGAGAAGATGGGCTGATGATAAAAAACGATCAAGTATTTTACTAATTCCCGCCTCCCCAACCCGTCCATTCCTGCAAGTGTGGCCAGGGCAGTTCATGCAGAGATCAACCAAATTATTGCTAGAAATCAGTTGGGAGAAGTAGAAAGCCAAGGGGTCATTTCTGTCTTTTTGAACCCATATTTCAGAGGAGGAGATAGTAAAATTTAGGTCACCATCCAGGAGCATATTTGGTAGGGCAAGAAGGCCACCAGCCAGAACATTATCCCAAAAAACAGTTCTTTGTGCATAAGGTTCATAGCAGTTAAAAATAGTGAGAATCTCATAAATCCCTTTTATGTTGGCTTTGAGAAAGATGCCCGCAAAGGAGGAGAACGCTTTACAATGAACCAGGGGAGGGTTCCAACCAGCAAGGAGGCCTCCAGAGAGCCCAGAGGCATATACATCACAGAACTCCCACCCTGGCTTGAATCTTGAGAACATAAGGAGGGATTGATAAGGATTACACATAGTCTCTTGTAATAGAATCATATCAGGATTGAAGTCAGAAAATAGAGAGCTGAGGGATTTTTGTTTGGAAATCCCTCCAAAACACCGAATAATCATTGATAAAATCTTCATTGAGAACCCATCACTTCAGGTGTGCTTGCTCTAAGTACCTATGATGAGGAGGGAGAAGATCGAGTCTGTCTTGTTGCATTCTTTATTTTGGTAGAGATATGAGTGTAGGACCCCAAATTCCCAATCGTCTCAGAAGGGGTCTCAATAGGGTTCTTCTTAGCTTTACGGATCGTTACATTTTAAAAACGAATGGAGTCCAGAGGGAGAGTGGAAGGTAAGATAGGTTCTTTATCAAAGAAGATAGAGAGGGAATTTAGCAGAGAGGGATCCAGAAAAGCAGGTTCATGTCTGGGACTTGAGGCCCATAAGTTGACAGGTGACAAAACCGTAGTAGGTGAGGTAGTAGGAGAAGAGGATGAGGAGGTAGGGAGGGTGGGATAGCGCTCCAGTGTGAAGGGGGGAGGGCCCAAATCAGGTTGAGCATCAAGCAGGGGATGAGTAGCAGGAAAGGAATGAGGAGTAACTGAAGTCAACAGACGAGAGAGAAGAGCAAAAACCTCAATGTCTTCAATGTAATTAATTTCTCCCTTAGATAGACCTTCATAAGGTGTAGGTGAGGAGGACACATAAATTTCTTCAGGAATGGGTTCTGAAGGCTCTCCAGGAGAGGATCAACCTTCAGGGAAAGGGGAATCATAACCAGAGCTAAGGTCAAACCCCTTCTCTATCGGACAACCCCTACGAAGAAGAGTACAAGAGCTGCACAGATGACCGGTCTCATGACAAAAATTACACCTGAACGACATGTTTAGGTAATCAAGTTTCTGAGTAATGAACCTATTCCCACAAACAATGTCAATTTCAGGAAGAAGACCCTTTGATATGTCTAGTTCAACTAGCACCTTAGCAACCCTCTTGTCAAAGATCGAGTGAAAATCCTTTTCCAGGGCAACAAAGTGCCTGATTGAGTTTTCCAACCCCGTGAGGATATCTTTATTCCGCAAGGGGAAGGGTAGGGCTGGTAAAAGAACCCAAAGGTGGAAGATAATGGCCCTTTCTTTGAGGGGGTCAAACCCTGAATTCCAATGGTAGAGGACTAGAGATCCCTGCTGAATGGTCCAAAGAGCGTCAAGGACACGAGCAACATCTATTTCTTCAATAAAAACAATGACCAACCAGTTATTGGCAAGAAGGCTGATTGTGGGTACATAGTGGATGATGTGTTTCCAATGGGCGGCCACACCACCCATTCTTCCTTGGACATAGAAGCATACTCTAATCTCCCAATGAGGGCTCTGCGACAAAGGGTTTCTACCTTGTCCATGAATACGTCATGCCCCAAAACAAATTTGTGTTTCTCCTCCAGTTCCTTAAGGGCCTTAGCCTTCCGACGAGTGCGGCCTGAGGGAAGGGAGCGAGAAAACTTGGAGCCCACACCACCCACCGACGGAGCATTAGGGTTACCATAGGATGACATAACTAAGACCCCCCATCGACACAACCAGGGTTATTATCCAACGATTCGACCAACAAGACAGGACAAGGGTTTCTATCCGTTACTCAGGATCCCCCACCAAATCTTAACTCTGGCTTAGATATGACCAAGGAGGGTGACACAAATAAAGGAAAAATGAGAGGACTTATAGACCAAGTCTCCAACAATAACGGCTTAAGACCGAGAGCCCGGCCGACAGACCCGACAGAGCTTAACATGATTCCCACTTTTTGAACATGGTTGGTACTAACTGTCAGGGGAGAGAGTGAAAGCCATGTGGGGTGACTGGAATTTAAAAAATACCCATAAACCCTAAGTAGAGGAGTTTATACCAACCCCATGACCCAGTACTAAGAAAACAATAATTAAAACAACAATGTCGGAGAATACTTGGTCACTGCAGAGCCGCAGGTCTCGTGATCTTGTCCGTCGTCACCGAAGTAAACCAGAGAACACAAGACCCATCAAATACGCAAACAAACTAATAATGATCCCCCCAACGCAGACCATGAAAGTCTCCACTGAACGGTCCGAGGTGATAGTTCAAGTCCCAATAAAAAAAGGTGGTGAGGTACCACACAAAATTAGGAAGTCACAACATGCATGGTGAATCCCCTATGGTGGTAGACAGTCCAAGAGTTTAAAATACCGTCAAGACCAGCAGAATACCAGAACCAATAGAGAAACCCTCTAGACAAAAAACCAACTATAGACAGCTGCGAAAGCACAGAGCACAGATACAAGAGCAGTGTAGAGAACAAGAAGAGGTCGCCAACCCTTGAACCCTGAAACCCCTAGAAAACGTCTGTGAAACCCTCGCTCCGCTCAAAGGAAACCAGACCGCCCATGTTCCCTAACAAGTTGCTAATCTACTTCCACGAGATTACACAAACAAGTTACCAATCTACTCCCACGAGATTGCACGAACAAAGATCATAGAAATTATATTGTTCTCAACGTTCCACCATGGATCATTCTTAAGCCTGATATATTGCTAGCTCTTCATCAAGATCTTTTAAAAGAACGAGTATATAAAGAGCATGAATTTCCAGCCAAAGATAGGAAAATATAAATGAAGAAATATAGTTATTGCTTCTATTGTGATATCTTTATTCAGTGGATGCAAATAAGACTCCGTGTTTCTAGATTTCTTAGAGATTGATATTCACAAGTTGTTTTAAGCATTTATTCTATTTAATAAGATGTTTCTATTTATTCAGTATGAAGCTTATTAAGAGAAGATGTTTTCACTCGTACATTATGATCATAACAATTATAACTTATGTAAAAATCGCTTTGCATCTACTTCATAGAGAGTCGTTATATATATATATATATATATATATATATATATATCCATGGAGACATTACAGACAGGTTTTGAAACACGTTGAAGTCAAATCGAAAGAAATGGATTGTAATATTGTTATTCTTATCATATCATTACTTTTGTTCATGCTTGTCTCTCTTTCCGCAGTGACGTGTAATAATTACTCAAGCTCCAAGCCGTATTCCCATACCCATACCCATCAATTTATGCATCACCACATGCTCAGTGGATCAACGTGGCTTCAACGACAATTTGTTACCTGGTGGTGGAGGGATGGCGGAGGTGGTGTGTAAAAGGGGTATGGAGAGGTGGCGCGATTCTTAGAATCACGCCACCTCTCCCTACCTATTTTCCATGAACGTTTTTCTCAGTTTCAACCACCATTTTAAATGTCAAATATATCTCTGTTTAATGCCCAACTCAGAAATGTAAAGGCTGGAAATTGCAAAATATTTCAGACTAATAAAAACAATGTTGAAACTCACATTTAATGACACACACACACACACACACATATATATATATATATATATATATATATATATATATATATATTAAATGCACACCATAAAATTTCAGACTCAAGAATTTTTGGAAAACTTCCTAGGAAAAACCCACAATGGAAAAACCTGTTAGGAGAGAGATTTTTATTTTCAGGAAAATATTGCGTCAAAACTTAGAGAAATTTTCATACCAACTTATCTCAACCGGATGAAAATTTTTTGCCTCGTTTTCTGTGCCAAACAGGAAAAATCAAACTAAAAAATTGTATGTTTTTTGCCTCAATTTTCGTGTCGTTGTATGGATTGACTGTACATACCTCGAAATCCATGCCTAGAAAAAAGAAGAAAAAAATTTCAAAAATTGTGCCCAAAAATCTGCCTTGAAAATCGTGCCCGATGTACTAAAAATCATACCGTACAGACTGTATGTACCAACAATAAATGATGTTATCCTCTCCTCGATTTTTGTGCCCTCTCTTGTTGTTGTTCTTTCCTCGAAATGCATGCTAAGAAAAAAAAAACTTTCTACTGCTGGTGTTTTCTCCTCTTTCTCAGAAAAATGGCTTTGCTCTCTCTCAGCTCTCTCCTTCACTCTCAATTTGCAAAAGTGAGTGAAAATGCCTTTCTTTTCCTTTTTGGTGATAACCCTAGGGTTCATCTAATCCAACGGTGGAGATTAGATGAGATGAGTGGATGAGATTAAATGCTTATTAAATCTCATTAAAAAAGTAAATCCACTCACCTCACTTAAATTTTCCAAAAAGTGACTTTATTCTCTTAAGTCAAATTAAATGCTCATCCCAAGTCATTTAATGCAAGGGTCACTTTATTTCCCCCTTTTAAGTGACCAAGGCTACATTCACCTAGGGGAACACTTTCCTAGGTACAAAAATCAACACTCCCTCTTACCAAAGAAGGTGTTTTGCACCACTCCCAACTCGTCTCTGAAGAACACAAACTTGCCCCTCCCCAAATATTTCGTCAGAATATTTGCAACCTGCTCATTAGTGGAAATGTATTGTAATGTCACTGCTTCTGTCTGAACATAATCTTGAATGAAATGGTACCTGATCTCAATATGCTTTGACCGATCATGACATACTGGATTCTTAGAGAGCTGGATGCAACTTTGATTTTCATAGTAGATCACCGTAGGCCTCAGCTCCTGATCAAATAAATTCACCAGCAACTTGTGAAGCCATAACGCCTCGCAAATGGCTTGATTAGTTTCCATATACTTAGCCTCTGCAGAACTCAAAGCAACATACTTTTGCTTCCGACTGAACCATGACATTGTTGTCGAGCCCAAACTGAAACAACATCCGAAAGTGCTCTTCCGGTCTACCACACTGCCTGCCCAATCTGAATAGTCCTCACTGGCTCCCTGGGTGTCCCAAACTCCTGTGCTTCAAGGTATCCCAAAGCCACTTAGGCTTCTTCTTCCCTAAAGGTTTCTCCCACACTGGTCTATCCTCATATGAAGAACTAATAGAGGTAAAAGCCCCAGTAACTGGTGAACCAGAAGCTGGAGTACCAACAACTGGTGAACTCTATGATCCTGAAGCTCTGTAAGATGAACCTATAATTTGAGACCCAAAACTTGTCCACCAATATCCTGCTGGTTGAAACACTAAAACTGGTGAACCTGTGCCCATACTGTGTGGTGCAGTAACTCCAGAATCCTGTGAACCTATCTGTTGCACTGACGATACCTGTGAAACTACCTGAGGTGCAGGAACCTACTGCTCTCCCTGCTCCAACTTTATAGACTTCATGAAGGCCCGCTCCTCCTCAAACTTCACTCCGCTCCTCACAACAACTTTCCTCTAAGAAGGAAGACAAATATGGAAGGCCTTCGAAGTCTCATCATAGCACATAAAGATGCCCTTCTCTACAGTGGGTTCCAGCTTTGTCCTCTTCTCAAAAGGGACATGAGAGTAAGTCAAACTACCAAATATGCGAAAATGGATAACCTCAAGCTTCTTTCCTGTGAAACTCTCCTCAGGTGTCATGTTACCCACAGCACGATGGGGACTCCTGTTCTGAAGATAAACAAATGTACTACATGCCTCTTCCAAAAGGAAGAAAGGAAGTGACCGGTCATGTAACATAGCTCTGGATGCTCCAACAATAGACATGTTCTTCCTTACTGCCACTCCATTCTACTCTGGAGTGCATGGAACCGTCAACTGCCTCATGATTACCTCATGTCTACAATATCCATCAAACTCCTTGGAGGTATACTCACCCCCATTATCCGATCTGAGAGCCGATATCTTCCTCCCTGTCTGGTTCTCCACAAGAGATTTGAACTCTTGGAACCTATGCAATACCTCCTCAAATTTCTTACTCTTCAGGAAGTAGATCCAGGTCTTATTGGAATGATCATCAATGAATGTCACAAAATACTCACATCCTCTCAGAGAAACAAAAGACATAGGTCCACACAAATAATAATGTATCAAGTCAAGAATCCCTGCCGACCTACTATCACTGCTAAGAAAAGCAGTCTTGGTGTACTTTCCCAAAGCACACCCCCTGCAAACATCACTATGCTCTATGCTGAACTCTAGAAAACCTGTAACCGTATGTCTCAACAACCTCAAAGTTGGATGATGAAAGTGAGCCATCCTCCTATGCCACATCTCACAAAGCTCGTTATCGTTGCTATGTGACAAGGCATGTTGAGGCTGAAATAAGAGCTTGTATGGTTTCCCACATCTAACTTCAATGGAAAATGAAGCAGATGGTCCTGAAGTCTTGAGAAACACACGCACATGTCTATCTAGGAAGGGCACCCCAAGACCCTGATCCTCAATTATGGAAACTGAAACCAAGTTCTTCTTCAGCCCAGGTACATACAGTACATCTCTCAAAACCATGGGACTCATGGACTCCCTATGAAAGGTAATGGTCGCACGCCCAGCAGCTTTGACTGCATAATCATCTCCCAACACTACCTCCACATCAGTCTCTGCTTGTGAAAGAAAGAGAAAATCTCTCGAGCACCTGTCATGTGGCTTGAAGCTCCACTATCAATGTACCATGTGCTGGAAGCAGATGCACTGTAGGAGTGGCCTATCAACAAGGAAAAATCCCTCTCACTATCAACATCCGCAAGGGTTATGATAGATGCTCTCTCTCTATCAACACGTCCAGTGCACAAAGAAAACTCTCTCTGAAATCTAGCTACAAAATCCTCAACCTCTGTCGAAGATGCTATCTGTTGTTGCTTCTTCTTCTTCTTGTTTGTACACTGCCCAGCATAGTACCCCATCTTCTGAAAAGCAAAGCACTTTACAGTGCTCAAATCCTTCTTCTTCCCATCTTGTTGCTTGGCCCCACCCTTCTTGGTACCCTTCTTGAACTTCTTCTTCCCCTTCGCTATCAAAGCCATATCCTCCTCATCCTCCCTACTAGTAGAAGCATTTGCCTACAAAAGACCCCTCCAAGTCTCCTCCTGAACAAAATCATCAAATATCCTATCCCGTGTAGGTAAGTTCTCCCTAGCCACCAAAGCCTCCACAAACACAACCCATGGATTTGAAACCCCATTCAAAGCTGTCTGCACTAGCTCTACATTAGGAACAACCTCCCCAACTGCTGCAAGCTCATATCTCACCTGATAGATCCTAGTAAGGTAAGATATCACAACCTCCCATTTGGCCATTTTGATACTCTTTAGCTTCTCCCTCAAAACCATATTCATATTCTCGTTTGAGCTCTGAAACAATCTGGTCAAAGCATCCCACATCTGAAATGCATAGGTCTTACTTAGGATGTGAGGAATCACATGGTCTTTAACAACATCTAGAATTATCCTTCTAGATTTTATGTCCTTCTTATTGAAGGCGGTAAGAGCTGATGCATCAGTGGTAGGGGAGACAACAATAGGGATTGTCGCTAGTACTATGAACCACCTCATCCCACAACTCATTCTCCTTCAATGTCAACATGATCCTAGCTTTCCGCGAAATAAAATTCCCAACCCCATTAAGCCTATCCTCCATTCTAAGTCCAGTGGAAGTCATATTTTGCAAAGTTCAAGTTTCAACTAAATGTTGCTCACTGTCAAAAGAAATTTTCTGAGTTCTGGAAATGACTTTGTTTGCAAAAATTTAATTTTCTGTCCAACCACACTCTGACACCATGAAAGTTTTTCTCAGTTTCAACCACCGATTTAAATGTCAAATATATCTTTGTTTAATGCCCAACCCAGAAATGTAAAGGATGGAAATTGCACAATATTTCAGACTGATAAAAACACTGCTGAAACTCACATTTAATGACAGAAAAACAAATATTAAATGCACACCATAAAATTTCAGACTCAGGAAATTTTGGCAAACTTGCCCAGGAAAAACCCACAAGGGAAAAACCCGTTAGTAGAAAGAGATTTCTATTTTCAGGAAAATATGACAGCAAAACTCATAAATTTTTTTAGACCAACTTATCTCAACCAAATAAATTTTTTTTGCCTCGTTTTCTGTGCCAAACAAGAAAAATCAAACTAAGAAATTTTATGAATTTTGCCTCTATTTTTGTGCCATTGTACGGACAGACCATACAGGCTAACTGTATAGACCTCAAAATCCATGCCCGAAAAAACAAAAAAATTCTTGAAAATCGTGCCCAGAAATATTCCTAGCAAATCGTGCCTGTTGTACTGAAAACCGTACCGTATGGACTGTACAGAACAACAATAAATGATGCTATCCTCTCCTCGATTTTTGTGCCCTCTCTTGTTGTTGTCCTTTCCTCGAAATGTGTGCTAAGAAAAAAAACTTTATGTTGTTGGTGTTTTCTCATCTTTCTCAGAAAAATGGCTCTGCTCTCTCAGCTCTCTCCTTCACTCTCAATCTGTAAAAGTGAGTGAAAATGTCTTTCCTTGCCTTTTTGGTGAGAACCCTATGGTTCATCTAATCCAATGGTGGATATTAGATGAGATGGGTGGATGAGATTAAATGCTCATTAAATCTCATTTAAAAATTAAATTTACTCACCTCACTTAATTTTTCCAAAAAATGACTTTATTCTCTAAAGTCAAATTAAATGCTCATCTCAAGTCATTTAATGCAAGGGTCACTTTATTACCCCTTTTAAGTGACTAAGGCTAAAGTCACATAGGGGAACACTTTCCTAGGTACAAAAATCAACATTACACACCACCTCCGCCACCACTCCACTACCGGGAAATAAATTGAGGTTGAAGCCACGTTAATTCGCTTCATACTCTTCTAAAAAAATTACAAAAACAGACTTGTGACTTCCAGGACTTTGGATGCATTGATATTTCCAGGCATGGATACTCTGCTTTCAACTTTTAACAAACAATACAGAAAGATTCACTCCACACGCGATGTTGCTTCTGCTGCTCCAATGCGTACATTTTATAGATACATAAAATTCTTGTTGCACGGGAGGATGGAATAAAATGCCTACCAATAAATATGGAATAACTATTAGCTGTTAATTTTAAATTAGTAAAATATTCAGTCCCATTATCGATGAACAAGCCCCTCTAAGATTTTGTGTGGCCACACTGGGAATATTTAATCTGCAGTAATATCTAGGAGCAATAAAATTCCAACCAACAAATCCTGACGCAGGAATATACCATACCATTTTGTTAATTTTAATAAACGAGCTCCACATCCAATTGTAATATTTAATGTGTGATGATGATATTATGCGGTGAAGGTGTGCTTAATTTGTAGCACTAATAATAATTAGTTAGAAGCAACTTAATAAATGAGGTATCAGTTGGAATATATGAATAAATTAAACTTTATATTATTTATATTTTGTTAGCCAGTTTTGTATGAATTTTGGGGTTCAATTATAATTGTGATTTTGATTGTCTAAATAGCAATTTCGATTGCAGAAATAGATTTAGCACTCTGAATTACCCTAAAGTATCTTATTATGCAGTTTCAACAACCCAAAATTGTCATTTCAACAATCCTCTACTAAAATTTTGCTGAAAAACTTGCCACATATTCAATACAAATGTATAAAGTTTAACTTACACATACATCTATAGTCTTGGATCTAAAATATTTCAAAAACACCAGCCTCTAACAGGACTGCAATGCAGATGCAGGTAATTAGAAGCTAGTGTCTGAGCCATCATAACAATGTATGTAACATGCAGAATCACAAAACATAAAAAAAATTGTTTGAAATAATAGCTATGTGCATGCCCAAACACGATTTCATTAAAAGAATAGAACGTAAAACTTTGAAATAGATTACAAACACCAAACAATTCCAATATTGCTTACTTAGGCCAGAAATAATAAATTAGCTTTATTTGATTTCAGTATCCACTTGTAATATTTAATTTGTGATGATGGTAGTGTTTAATTTGTTATGATGGTAATGGAGAAAAAATAAATCACAAGATAATCTTAGTTGAACCATTAATTCCACAGGTGATAATTATTTGCAATATTTAATTTGTGTTGACAGTAATGGCGACCTTTTAGAATATTTATTTGACAAGATAGTGTTTATTGAAACATCATTTCCACAGATGATAATTATTTGACTCGCACATAATGGTGGGAAATATTTGTATGGATTGATTTTTTTCCAAGGTCAAGTTTTCTGAAAAAAAAATCATACTTTTCTATAAAAAAATTACAAAAACAAATTTGTGACTAAGCAAGTAGGCTTCAGCTCATGAAGCAAGCATTTCAATAATGCTCATAGTGTTACTTTGAAGAAGTGGATCAAATGTTTTTACATATTTGACTTTATCATGCGGACATCTCTCAAGGAAAAAACCAATTAATTGCTCAAGTTTTATGGCCCCTATCAAATCTTCCAGCATTACGCTACATTATTGACCAATGTTTGATTCCCATGGGATTTATTTTACATAGTAAAAGAGTGATTGAAAACATAGAGATAAATTCCCAACTTATAATACTAGAATATGGGCGTTCACATGGACACACACATCACACGCACACACATTGCATATCTAAGCTTGTCTCTATGTACTCTCCGAGAGTGAATACTTTAAGTTAATCGCAAAGGCATTTAGAGATATGAGTTGAACTTATAACACCAAGAAACAATGACTTGTATAACTATATTACAAACCTAGGGTCACCTCCATATTATATTTAGGTCTAACAATTTTAATGTGTAGAGCCTACTTTTTGTCTACAATATTCAAAGATGAACTAATAAGATTTTATCATTCACCCCCTAGGGCCTACTTTTTGTCTACAACATTCGAAGATGAACTAATAAGCTTTTATCATTCACCCCTTTAAGAAGGTAATGAGCAAGCAAGTGTCTCAAGTCATTGAGACCCGTACATGTGTAATTGTGAATGGATAAACAATAACAATCAACACTTTGTAAAAGTCACTTATAACATTGGGAGACAATAACCAATGTGACCATATTATGGATCCAAACCACCTTCATACTCTATTTGAGGTTTTATGACCTTTTCTATAAAACACATAAAAACAAACTAACGAGAGTTTACAATTCATCACCATTTTAGGGAGGTGTCAATTAAAATAGTGCCTTGGGTCAGTAAGATCACTATGAAGGGGATCGCAAGGGAAAATTTGTAAACAACCCATGTAGGCATCACAAGTTATGAAAATAAATAAGGACAAAGTTACATATAAACCTTAAACTTTGCAAACTAAACAATCAAAATCAAATCCAAGGAATTTTGAAGACATGACATTGTTAAGAGTAATTATGTTTTTTATGTCCTCGACAAGGGGATATATATAAATCGTGAAGGTGTATTAATTTAGTCTCTAGTCTCCTTTCATGTATTAGTGACTCCATGTCTCCCTTCATTTCATCATCTCGGCCTTAGAAAAACTCAAAGATGGGAGTGATACATTGTCTCCATGTGCACTCAAAATGGACTCAAATCACATCTCAATCATAGCATAACCACAGCATAACCCATAAGTTTTTGGCTAACAAGAACACGTTAACCATGCTACCATCCCCATAACGATTTTGTAGCCATCTATTAATCATTAAAATATATATTAAAAACATATAATAAACACATAATAGTTTTATACAATATAGCGTAATTTACAATATATAATTTTTATATTACATACAAAACATTTAATATTATATACAAAACATATAATATATTAAATACAAAACATATACTATTACATGAATTATTACACTCAATGTTTAACAATTAAATATAATAACTACAATGCCCTATGCTATCACCATCTCCATTATCAAATTTCCCTAAGGCATGAGTTAAAATTCATAAAGATGAACAAGGATGAACACAAAAACCTTCAAACTATCATTCGACACATCACAAGTAAACAATGCCACACTACATTACAAGACTTGGGAGTAGTGATTACAATCATTGTTTATAGAACTTGTGAATGCGTAACCTATGTCGCAATTATCATAATATACTTATTGTTAAAAGTTATAAGGCTATTGCAACTTGCTTCTTTGTCAATATAATCCTCTATTTGGTTTTGTTTCTACCATGAATGATAAATATCTAATACCGAATCTTCTTATAAAGTCGACATTTTGACCCACAACCCAAAGTCTATGCAATGGTTATATCCCCTTTAGTTTCTTCAATGTTTAAAAAATATAGAACTTTTCAAAAATTGAGAAAAGAAAGATGGTAAAATCACCACTAGTATTGGCATTAAAAAGACTTGTCATCATTTAAAGATTCTTCTTATTGAGTAATCCCATTGATAGTGCAACATGTTAGTTAAAGTTTTTACAATTAAATTGAAAATTATTTATCTCCTTGCCATTTGTAAAATAAGTAAAATTTATAGCTTAGGACAATTTAAAAAATGAACTCCAAGTAAGTCAAATAAAGTTGACACACCAAACCTTTTTAGAAAATGTTATATCTTTAGTGGACATTAGAGCATTAGTTTGTAGCTTCATTAACAACCTTTGCATGCAAACACACATTGAATGTATGGAAAGAATAGAAAGTATGTCACTTTGTTCATACACATTGTGAATGAGTGGACTTTGGAGGGATGTGGAATTTGGAGGGATGTGATTGTTGATGATTTTGGAAGGAAACGACATTTCAATGAGTTTTTTCATTCATCTTCATATTAATCAACCCAAAAAATAAACATATTTACATCGTCATTTATATCTATGCCACATGTTGTTTGGAATAAGTTGCCACTAGGAAAGCAAAAAAATAATTCATGTATCACATAACTCTGGACTATTTCCCTCTTCCCATCACAACTAAAACCCAATGAATATATTTCACAACTTACGTTTCACTCTTCTCATCATAGCTAAAACCCAGTGAATATATTTCGCAATTTACGTTTCCATCCACGAAACTTGGCAGGGAAGACTGCAGAAGCCCTCCAATGTCAAGGTTTTTGAATGGGAATGGAAGACGCATGAAGCAGAAGCGAATGTCAAGGTGATGTGGAAGAAGAGCATATGTCGTGCTTGCCCCAATGCTAAGAGGATGAGAGATGAATGCATAGTCGACCACGGGTAGGATGCATGCACCAAATGGATTGATGCCCATCTTCAATGCCCCAAGATCGAGGAGTTGCCTCAGGACCGAGGATTTCAAGGTTGGGTTTTATTTTTTGCCATTTTGTTTTGGATTTTATTTCAAAGTAGTCTAAACTGGTTGTTTTTTTCTATATTTTTGTTTCTTATATTAATTGCTTAGATTATTACATTATGCATTAAGGTTTTTATGAATTCTTCTTTACATATATACATATTAAATATATTAAATGTAATTTCAGCGTTGAAATATTTATACATCAAAATGTAATTTCAAGATTGAAAAATTACAATTTGATTTGATTAAAGATATTATAGCAAAATCCGAACAATAAATAGTTGACAAATGTCTAAATCGAAATGTATTTTTGCATTTTTAGTCAGATGCAAATGGAAATGATCAAAAAATTGTGACTAAATTGATTCACTTATGATCAGAAATTTAGAGAAAATTACAATGGTTTTGTGATTAAACTAATTTAATTATGTGATTAGATCGAGTCCCCCAAAAAATAAACAAGAGAAAATCAGTGAACATAATTTCAATACCATGGGTTGCCCCCAACATAAAGAATTGGATGGAAATAGACCTTGAGTATCTAGATCGTCTCATATGCTATTATAGTTTACACATTTAACATCTAGAAGAAACATATTTATGATGTATCTGCCAAAGTTAAATGTCATTTTTTTCTTTTTAAAATTCGTGCAAATATGTATCTAGCTCCATTGTTAAATGATATTGTATCTGACATTGTATCTACCATCCGTGCATGTGATAATTACGTAGAGGAGAAATTAAAGTAACGTAGTAGAAATATAATTGAGGATGTTGGATATATAAGATAGGATAAATTAAGATATTTTATTGATGTTCATAGATAACCAGAAAGGTAGTAGTGGGGTTGAAAAGTACATTCTAGTATATACATGCTGAAGGAGTTCCAAACAATCTACTATGAGCTAACAGGTGAAGTGTAAAATGAAAGATGCTAAATTACTTTATGAAAAGAGTAGCCAAAATCATGACCCAAAATACAATAAGATAAAAAAAAACTATTTATACTCAAGAGTAGGTGTAGAATAAACTCATTTTTTCTTTCTTGAAGATGCATAGAAATACAGACCGAGTTTTGGGGCTGCACTACATGGCACAATTTTGCTTCGGCTTGGTTACCAAGTCCTAGGGTTATACATGTTTCCTAAATCACTAGGACTTGCACCTGGATTTATACATGCTGCCTAAATCACTGGGATTTGCACCTGACTTCATCCCCTTTTTGATATGCCATTTAGGTGGGGTAGTCAAAACAAGAATGGAACCTTAGTGGACAACTTAACACTTTGCCAATCTTGCCAATAAACTGTCACATTTTAGGTGGATTGTCTATCTTGATAAGGGGAGGCACCACAACTTGTCTATCTTGAGGAATATTCATTATTGCAAACTCATCCTTCGACTAAGATGATGCTCTTCCACAGGAATGCGGCCTGTCTCCATCATCTTCCATAGGTGATATGAGTCCTTCAATTGTTGTGACACCCACGAAGAATAAGCCTTGGGCAATTAGATTTGGACATCCCTTTGCATTGAGGGGAAAATTTCCAATACCAAGTACCTACAACAAGAAGAAAACCTCAATAGTAGCTTCAACCTGTAAATTCACCAATAATAGTGCCAATCGCGTTTCTTCCCACACATTGGGTTAATCTATTTCTGGCACTCTTGGCCTGATATCCCCCAGAATCGATTTCCTTGATCTTGATTTGATCAATGAACTCATTCTGACTACCTTAATAACTCAGTCAATGGGATCTACTAGCACTTATCTCCAATAACGTTTTTGCCCTTGATTGGAAGTTTGGATGACTAAACCATGCCTTGCCTATTAGTTGATTTGAATAAGCATGTCATTTTGTTCTTTAAGGATCATAGCTAATTGGAGTGCTAAATAGTAAATGAGGAACTGAGCTTGACAAATCTAGTGGCTTTGTCTCAACAAATTTCCAAAGTTTGAGAACTCCTCTGATTCACAAAGATTCAAATAATTTTTTGTACAATCAACTTTCAGTCTTGCATTAAGATATTTAAACTCTTCATGCATAATTACCATATTCTAGAGATTTGTATGACTAAGAGTGTGTCACACTTGACGAGGAAATCCTACTCCTCTACTATGCTCCAAAGAGGTTGATGTTGTTTCCCCAGAAACATAGTGTTGTTACTAACCTTCAAATTCGGGCGTGTATGGCTAATTTACAAGGTTAAAAACATATTCCTATGGATCTGAAATCAACAAACATCGCACATAAGCATGGAAAGTCTCTTTAATTTGGGATTATAATTGTCATCTTTTAACCTCAAACCCTTCCCTACATAATATCCAAATTTCCATAATGGTACCACAAAATGCATGCCCAACACTTTGTGTATATTCACCAGGAAGTAACTGTCTGATTGAATTACCAACAAACTTTCTAACATCCTGGAAAGCTACTTTCAAGCTCCCATTGATTTAATTAAGCCCAAGGCTAGTTTGGATGCCATAAATGCTACCCAACGTTGCCACAATTGATCTGTTCTTATCATTGCAAAGTGCCCAGATTGACATAAAAGATGCACATATATATTCTAAAGGTGCTCGAGACATTGGAAATTGTCCCTTTTTATGCCCAGTGTTGCTTTGGTGTAAACCAAGCACTTAAAGCCACATACATTTATGATTCTTGGTTGTTGACCACCAAAACGAAATAGGTGGACAACGATGCACCATGCACATGTTGGATGTGCCTTGAAGATAAGAATGAAGTACTTAATGATTATATCAAGCGAGGCAACTCTTCTTTGCTTCTTCTCTCTATGAAATTCACGGACCCCTGCAAGGGATTTTGTAAGGATATGTTAGCATGAAGGTCTAGTTTTTTGTAACTGAATCACCTAAGACTTGGTCATTAGGGAAGTCCTTTCATCGAGTGTTTTTTCACTTGAATAATTAAATTTTTTTTTTAGAGATTTTAATTATTTGAATTTTTTACTCAGAATTACCTCCAAAGTGGTGAAAGACATTCTAGTGATCGAGTGCATGTGGTGATTGGGGCCTAGGAATATTCTATTTTTCCATGCTAGACATTATCCAGAGTCTTGTGGAATTTCATTAAGTTCTGCATAGGTTTTTTTAATTTTTGGTCATTAAAAATTGTCACTCAAAACAATTTTTTGTAAAGTAAAAGAGGGTTTCTTGGTACATTTTAATGTTGTATAGGGGTATGGGTACTCAATACAAATGGAATGATACCCCATACATACTTGAGCCAAATTTTAAGTCATTCAGACAAGTATTACTATGGTTTTGGTCACTTTTGTCAAAGTCAGTCAAGGAAATCAAGAAAATTGACAATTAATTAGAGAGTCAAATTTTGGAAAAGTGACTATAGTCATTTGGGGTGGCCAAGTAAAGGTTCTAATTTTTATATTAGGTCCCTAGGATAAATTTAAGACCCAAATCCCCACCTCCACCCCCACCCCTCCACAAGCAAGCATGTAACAAGTTTTGAGTTGTTGACTCTAGGGGGGTGTCCCATTCTCTCTTTGATTGGTTGGGTGAGCTAAAGTCAATGGAAGGGGCCCCACTATGGTGGTTTCCTCCCCATTTGACATAGAAATAAAGGCTAAAAAATTAAATTGAAGGTTTCTCTGTAATGTCCCCTTTTTGGAATTTTATTAAAATGCCCAATTTTCCAAAATTTTCACAATTTTGGCTCTTGACTAATTTTAGTGTCTTGGTCTCCAAATCAGCCCAATTGCTCCAAAATATTCAGAGAAGGTGTACGACTGATATAATAACTTAATTATTATGTTCAGGGATGTATTATGGTCCTCCAATCAGTTCTGGAAGTCTATATCAAATTTTGAATAAGATAGATGAATTTACTAACAATTTTGGGGCTCAAATCCCTCCCCGGTAATTGCCGAAATGGCTTCCCAAATGTACATAAACTCACTCAAATTCTCAAATTGAAGCAAGGTATGTGTAGAATACATTCTCATATACTTATATGCAGAACCAATCGAACTCACATGGCTGTTATCACTTCCTTCAATCAGATATAAAAAAACTAGTTTTGGACCCTTGGGGAAACGAGATGTAGATTGCTCCAAATGATATGAAATTCGACCCAATGGCCACAAATTCTCAGTTACTGAAAATGAAACTTGAAATAAACATTATTTAAAGTCCATCCATCATACATTTATTAGATATACATTCCTCCATTCAAAATAATAAGCATTACCATGGCATATATCAAAATAGAGTGGAAATGGTCATTGTTTGCTCATTAGAAGTCATTTTGAGATACAACTCTTGGGAATTTCAACTTGAAACTTTTTGAGAATGAATAACATATAATATTGAACTTATTAAAATCATAAATGGACAATGAAAGGCTCTCCCAATTCGAAATAATCATCATTACAATTGTTCACAACAAGATATTCAGGAAATGACACCATTTCTTCATTGTTCAACATTTCTACATGAATTATTTTGGGTATTTAGACATGAGAGTATTATTAACATGAAATAAAGAGCATATACATCAGAACATAAGATAATGGGCATTATAATATTCCCCAAAGATATCAATAGCTCACCCAAAGCGCAATCCCTCCTTTGACATGAATATGGTGTGAAAACTAGAAATAGTGTAGAGAGAGTGTTGCAATAGAAGAATCCACGTGATTTTTTGTAGCTTCCACTTGAAAATAAGACTCTATTAAATCTCCATGACATACCTAAGTTTCCTTTCCAAACACCAACTAGGATGGGAATCTTTCACCCTCGAAATTGGCTTAAGCAATAAAACTAGTCCTCCACTAGCTCTCACAATTCACAAATGAACAAAAGCTTCTTCTCATGGCTGATCCCTGTATTTTATAAAAATTATTGGTCTTCTAAGGTTCCAAATCCATCCATAAACCAAATCCAAGTCGAATTGGCGTGGTTTCTCATGCTATGCCATGTGGCCTCTCTCTTCACCTTCCCTCTTCTCCCAAATTTGAGTAGGAGCCTCTTGGCCTTCTCCAACTCCCAATTTCAACCTCTAAGATGCTCTATTTAGTCCTAACATGTTAGTATGTCAACCTTCATATCTGACTTGTATAATAAATTTCATAGAATCTCCATCATTGGTGTCATAGATGTCATAAATGTAAGGGGAATCTAACCAAGTGTCCATGAAACTCTCATTTGGCTCTTCCTCTTCCATGTAAGTTACAATTCATCCCAAATTAGACCTATGAAGTATATGGACAAGTATATTAACCTCATAATCCATCCCAAAACATTAGGCTTCCCATAGATTCGAAATTACAAGATGAGGATGCCATTTAACATAGGAATTCTAGCTTGAGTGGACCCCATAGTCTCCATGGTGTCTCCATTCTCCATAGTCATTTCAATTTTCCCTTGTATTTATTTAATAATCTACATTATTAAAAATTTATCCTCTTATAATGTCTAAACATCATTTATTATCCCCCTTATTTCAAATCTCAAAGCTTCCACCCCCAACCTAGGAAACTAGTGATTTTCCTCCTTGGCAATTATTTGACTTTTAGCATCCCTTTGACAACTTTCATGAATATGGAAAATGTGATTTAGTCATTGTGACCCAATGCAAAATTTGAGACATTACAAATCCTCCCTTCCCAATATTGCTTGTCCTCAAGCAATTTCGAACATGGTTGTTGAAGAACCTGCTTTCTGTATGATTCTTTGAAGTTGCCACTGAGCTGCCCACCTTAAGTCTTTGAGATTCCATGAAGATTTCAGACAGGAACAACCATGCTTGCTGCTACACTACTCTAATTAACATCACCTTATTAATTGGGAAATCCATCTCCCAGACTGCTTGTTTCCCAAATAATTTGAAATCAATGGGACTAAAAACTATCCCAGGGTCCCATTGCTTGCATTGTACTCCAACAATTAAGAGTGCTCTCCAACCCATACCATTTGGAAAGAGAATTTTTGGATCCCATTTTATTTTATGCATTATTCCAAACATCATGAGTGCATAATATATATCATCAAAGTATATAACAACATAATAATAATGTACATCAAGGAGGTGCCTCACCAAGAAATCATGAAATTGTTTATACCTCCCAGTGAGTAAAATACCATTTTCCAAGTACATACATGCTTCAAGTGACCAATCAAATCTGTTCCAATGACATAGGTGAGTATTCTATTTCCTATAATGCTGCTCCAAAAGGAAGCGATATGCATCAAAATATCCAGCCATGTATTCTTTCATCCAAGAAGTGAATGAAGAATCTCCATTCAAATTTGAACCAAATAGTGAGCAACAGAAAAAAGGAGAATAACTCAAATAAGTATTACCCATACATCCATGAATGAGTGAATCATAAAGATATAACAATGTATGTGGCTGGTAACAAAAATTTTCTCCTATCATAAGTCTATTCACCCTAGTGTTGGATGAAGTTCCTCGAACATCAAATGAACCAAGTGTTAAGCAATAAAAACCATGAATCTTTAAGTGACTCAAATGCATATCATAGGTGCATCCATGTAGATGTGCATCATCAGAAAGTAACAATGAATTCTGCTGCAAATTTGAATAAGAATGTGCTCCAAATGATATGTAATTTGCATTAATATAATCATCCATGTGTTCTTTCATCCAATAAGTGAATGGAGAACCTCCACCAAAATCTGAACAAAACAAGGAGCAAGGAAAACATGAAGACTTCAAGTGGCTCAAAGAAGTCTCATCAATACACTCATGAATATGTATATAATCATGTAACATCAGAGGATGTTGCTGCCAATAATAATTTTCTTCAATAATATAACTCTTCACCCAAGTGTGGGATGAAGTTCCTCCAACTTCAAAAAGACTAGGAAAGGAGCAAGGAAAATCATGAGTCTCCAAATGACTCAAGTGAACATCATAGATGTACCCATGTAGATGTGTATAATCATAATGTAAACAAGGATGCTGCCGAAAATCTAAATATATGGTGCTCTAATAATTCCATCATCAAAAGGAGAAATAGAATGTCCATGCTCTTCATGTGGCACCATAAAAAAGAAACCTTTCACCCATACTTCATTAGGATGACTGTTGCAATATTTAGAAGTGTAGGATGTAAGAGAAAGAACCAACTCACCTAAATGATCAGTAAGTGTAAAATTGTCATAATGTGAAGGATCCATAGGGGTAAGATTATGCACCTCCCTAAAAAATCCAAAAATTTCCTCATGGATTGGTTCCAAGGTGGTGGAATCATGCACTTCTTCAAAAATTGTGTAACCATTTTCAAGAGACAACTCAAGTTCCTCTTCCACCATTACTAGTGATTGGATCTCATCACTATCATCCTCAAGCACATCAAGAACCTACAATTTTTCATGTTTCTCATGATCCATCATGTCACGAGAATCCTCCAAGTAATCTACCTTATGAAAATCTGAAACATCGGAGGAAAAACATGTGTCTTGCAACTTTTCAAGAAGTTGCTCATTTTGAATTGCGAGCTTATCAATAACTTCATTATTCTCCAAGTAGGATTCATGTAACCATTCACTAAGCTCAATGACATTATTTCTATCAAAAAGCAAATACATTAAATTACTTTTGATGTTGCACATTGCTCTTTGGATCTTCTCCATGTCTTCAAGGAATGATGGCTCCTCCAAGGAAGTAGCTCTCCAACAAGAATTTGATACCAATGCTTGAGTATCATGGAGTATGCTAAGGGCCTCCTGGATCTTCTTTTCATTAATATTGAAGAACCCTTCAAGAAAATGATGCTCTTTCAAATGAACCTCCCCATCTTCTTCCTTCTTGCTTGGACCAACTTCATGAGGCTCAATTGGTGATGGGGAAGTTGATCTTGTTTCTTCTTCAACTGCTACAAGGTCTTCATTTTCATGTTTAATGGAATTTTGGCTTGCAGAAACATTTTGAAATCTGATATCTATGTCACCAACATAGAGTTTTGAGCACCCATCAGTAGGTACTACTTCATAGTTCAAGCATCCATCAGTAGATGCTCTTTGGTCCATGTCCATAGTAGAATTTGTTTCAGAATGATATTCAATAGTTTCAAGGTACTCTTCTTCCTTCTGATGTGATGTTTCCTCATATTTTTCAAAGTATTTTGGGATTAAATTTCTATCCTCTTCATGTACTACTTCTTCTACTTCACCTATTTCAGAACTAGGTGGTTCATGGGTCTCCTCCTTTTTCTCCTTCAAGCAAGCTGATGCATTTTTCCCCTTGGTTTTCTTAAAATCAATATATTTTTCCCAACTTTACATAGCCAAAAATTTGATTCCTTTCATAATATTATTGGTCATGTATTCAAGGATAGGTTCCATGCTTTTTATTATCTCCTCACCATCATATGAGGTTCTCTTTTCATCCCTAGTCATAGTTTCCAAAAAAAATGCCTTCTTCTCCTACTTTTTTTTCCTCTTCAACAAAAGCACTTTTGGGTTTCAATATATAATGGTGGTCCCTAAATTATTGTACTCATAAATATAAAACCACATCAGGTGCCAAGATCATGCCCTGATACCACTGTAATGTCCCATTTTTGGAATTTTATTAAAATGCCCAATTTTCCAATTCTTTCACAATTTTGGCTCTTGACTAGTTTTCGTGTCGTGGTCTCCAAATCAACCCAATTGCTCCAAAATATTCAGAGAAGGTGTATTACTGATATAACAACTTAATTATTATGTTCATGGATGTATTATGGTCCTCCAAATTTTGAATAATATAGATGAATTTACTAGCAATTTTGGGGCTCAAATCCCTCCCAGGTAATTGCCAGAATGGCTTCCCAAATGTACATAAACTCACTCAAATTCTCACATTGAAGTAGGGGATGTGTAGAAGACATTCTCAGAGACTCATATGTAGAACCAATTGAACTCCCATGTATGTTATCACTTCCTTCAATCAAATATAAAAAACTAGTTTTGGACCCTTGGGGAAACAATATGTAGTTTGCTCCAAATGATATGAAATTCAACCCAATGGCCACAAATTTTCAATTACTGAACATGAAACTTGAAATAAACATTAATTACCATCCATCCATCATACATTTATCATAGATACATCCTCCATTCGAAATAATAAGTATTACCATGGCATTTATCAAAATAGAGTGGAAATGGTCATTGTTTGCTCATTAAAAGTCATTTTGACATACAAATCTTGGGAATTTCGACTTGAAAATTTCTGAGAATGAATAACAGAGAATATTGAAATGATTAAAATCATAAATGGACAATGAAAGGCTCTCCCAATTTGAAATCATCAACATTACAATTGTTCACAACAAGATAGTGGGGAAATGACACTATTTCTTCATTGTTCAACATTTCTACATGAATTATTTTGGGTATTTGGACCTAAGAGTATTATTAATATGAAATAAAGAGCATATACTTCAAAACATAAGATAATTGGCATTAGAATCTTCCCCAAATATATCAATAGCTCACCCAAAGTACAATCCCTCCATTGGCATGAATATGGTGTGAAAACTAGAAATAGTTGAGAGAGAGTGCTGCAATAGAAGAATCCACATGATTTCCTGTAGCTTACACTTGAAAATAAGACTCCATTAAAGCTCCATGAAATACCTGAGTGACCTTTCCAAACACCAACTAGGAAGGGAATCTTTCACCCTCAAAATTGGTTTAAGCAAGAAAACTAGTCATCCACTAGCTCTCACAATTCACAAATGAGAAAAAGCTTCTTCTCATGGTTGATCCCTTTATTTTATAAACATTATTGGTCTTCTAAGGTTCCGAATCCATCCATAAACCAAAGCCAAGTTGAATTGGTGTGGCTTCTCATGCTATGCCATGTGGCCTCTCTCTTCACCTTCCCTCTTCTCCGAAATTTGAGTAGGAGCCTCTTGGCCTTCTGCAACTCCCAAATTCGACCTCTAAAATACTCTATTCAGTCCTGACATGTCAGTATGTCAGCCTTCATATCTGACTTGTGTCATAAATTTCATAGAATCTGCATCATTGGTGTCATAGATGTCATAAATGTAAGGGGAATCTAGCCAAGTGTCCATAAAACACCCATTTGGATCTTCCTCTCCCATTAAAGTTACAATTCATCCCAAATTCAACCTATGAAATATATGGAAAATTATATTAACCTCATAATCCATCCCAAAACATTAAGCTTCCCATAGATTCGAAATTACAAGAGGAGGATGCCATTTAACATAGGAATTCTAGCTTGAGTGGGCCCCATAGTCTCTAGGTGTCTCGATTCTCCATAGCCATTTCAATTTTCTCTTGTATTTATTTAATAAGATACATTATTAAATATTCATCCTATTCTAATTTCTAAACATCATTTATTATCCCCCTTGTTCCAAATCTCAAAGCTTCCACCCCCAACTTAAGAAACTAGTGATTTTCCTCCTTGACAATTATTTGACTTTTAGCATCCCTTTGAAAAATTTCATGAATATGGAAAATGTGATTTGGCCATTGTGACCCAATGCAAAATTTGGGACATTACATTCTCTCTCAATATTTGAGATCTCAAACCTTGGTTTTTCCCTCCTTGAGCGAATCCCCCCCCTCCCCCCCCTGCCCCCGCCCCTCCCTTGTGACACTTGTCTATCATGCAAAGAGCCTCTCTCTTTAATTTTTCTTATTTAAGGAGGCTTCCCCTCCTCATTTGGGTTACACACACTCACCCACTCTCTTGCTTATGCTCTCATTCTTTCTCATGCTCTCTTGCCCTTGCTCTTGCTTAGGCCATTGTAATTTTCAGTCATTTGGCTTTGGTAACCAAAATCTTTGGAGGAATCGTGTGTCCATTGTTCCCATTGATGATTTGTTTCCATGCTTAAGGAGCTACACAAGTTTTGTTGACCAAGGAATCATACTAATTTGCTTTGGTAAGATTTATGGTATTTGTATTCCATAAATTTTGTGAGTTTTCATTCTTGTAGTAAAGAAGTTCATATATTTTCTAGTTTGAAGTTTATGATTTATTTGCTCATTATTTGATTCTCACCTCCTAGTAGTTGTGTAGTGAAGATCTTATAAGTTGCAGGTTATTTGGATTGAAGAGTGGGATTCCTCGGTTGGATGCCCCATTGCTTCACTTCTTGAAGAACAAATGACCAATTTTCTCTTTCTTTACATGCAAATTTCTACATTTTAATTTTAGTTTTTTGAGTGTTTTAAATCTGATTTTAACTCTTATATACTCAAGTTCTTTCAAAATTATTCGTTTGACAACTTTGTGTAAATTTTGTATATATATTGCATTAACATACTAACTTCCCCAAAGTGATTTTGGGCACATTTTATCATTTTCTGTTTGTTGGTTTTAGCAGGTTAGTAACACAATAGGGAAAAACTCTTTCAAATTTCAGTCATAAAAGACTTTTAAAGCCACCCCAAATGAAGGGCTTCAAGGCCATCTCAAGAAAGGAAAAAAAAACACATTTTTTGTCACTCCTTTTACCTCTTTCTTTACGCTGAAATTTTAGCCCTTGTAACAAGTCCAAAAGAGTCTCTTGGACTTGATTTCTTGCCTTGCATTTTCATTTAAATTAAGTCTCATTTATTTGTCATCCATTTCTAGCAATAGAATTGGGCTTTCCCTGTCACATACCCCAATTTTGTGAAATTATGTAATTGTTTTATTTTATTTTTGAGACATTATGTTAAACTTAATCCTAAGTAGGGATTGATGACTCAGCAGAGTCAACAGTTATGGAGTGTAATTGGAAATACTTTATTAATAATAAATATATTATGGAGACAACAGCATGGGAGAGCTGTTAAAAGAGGTTACTGGTCAAACTGGATATTGGAACTAGGTGGAGAGGCAAAGGACAAGTGGCAGCATCCTCAAGCACTTCCTAAGTTGTAGGTGGCAACTTCCCTATATTTGGGGTCATGATTCTCCAAGAAAGTGGAATGTGGGCAGGTGGCTCATTAAATGACAGTTATCCCAATTAAGACCTAGGCAATCTTTAAAAGTACTCAATGAAGAGAGCTTTGGCTGCTCAGTTTTTACTCCAGGAAGAATTCATTCAGCTGAATGTGATTCAGGAGTTTTCATTTGAGGAAAAGGGATGATAGTAAGGAAGTGATTGTGAGTGAATGTTTGCAGGAACTTGAAGCTGAGTACAGCTAGTTGAGCTGTGGAAACTGTCTCAAAGATTCTGAGTTAATATAGAGCTGAAGGACTGTATATGTTTTGCTGCACCTAGTTCCAATCCAGGGAGACCAGATTGAGCTCGGGGGTCCTGAGAAGTCGTTGTTTGAGCGCTCTCCAGGAATTGGTAGGGAGGAACGGCCTCCCATTGCTGTTGTTGTCCACAGCAGTTTAACAGGTTTTTCATTCATATCTCTATACCCTTCTGTGCTTAAATAGATAAACAGTATGATTGTTAAATATCTGAAAGGAATTGTTAGTACCTTGAACTGTTAGTGTAAAAACTTGTTAGTATTACCATGTTTTTCCACACCTGATATCATCAGGTAGTACTCTAGCATGGTAGCTCAAGCTTAGAAGAAGTAATCTCCTAAACAGAGTTCCCTAGTTTATTCTATTTTTATTATAAATGTTTTACTGTGTAATTATCTTTTATTTAAGCTATCTCATTTGCAGTTTTCGTTTAAATCTGAATTGTATTCTGTTCTCTAGAAAAGAATTAACAGTGCATGAAAAGAAAGACTAAGTATACTTGAAATATAAGTTACATTCATTTCTTTTCTGTGTAAAGTAAATGCATTACAGATTAAAGAGTTAGATATTATCAGTAGGTATTAGTATTTTTACATTATAATAAAAGAAACTAGAATTTCTGCATATCAGTATTGCTATCAGAACTACAACATACTTTATGAGTTGCCTCTTAAAAGAATAGACCTTATTTTTATGTAGAAGTGATTTTATTGTAGTTATTAAGAGTTTACTAAAATATTAAACAAAATGAAAGAGACTTTAAACTCAAAGATCAGTAATAACATATTATATTAATAATACTCCTATTTATATCTTTGAATTAATAATAAATTCTAAGTAATGATATTTCTAGGATTTAAAATAAAATATGATAATATATATATATGTAATAAATACCTAGTATAATATCATACAGAATAGAGACAGTATATAAATATGTTCTAGATTCTAGAATAGGGTTTAGATAAATAAAGCTATTTACGAACTTATTATATATACAAGATTATTTTGATAGAAAGTTTACAATCATATTAGTTATTTATAAATTGCAACAGAAACTCCTAACTGTAGATTTAGGATTTAAAACCTTACTTAAGTT